>JAOTNS010004087.1:122500-184861 GCA_028476615.1 Culter alburnus | reverse complement strand
TGACAATTCTACGAATGATGCAGTGGCCATAAAAAGTATTTAGACTGCTAAGCCATAATAAAATTCATTGAATGTCATTGTATTTGATGATGGAACGTCAAGCAAAGTAGCATTCATTTGAAAGAAATGTGTATAAACACACTATTTATGCAAATATGTGGAGAAAATCATTAGCTTTTAAATGATAAAGCAATGGCAAAAAGTTAGTACTGTGTGATTGTCTTTGCTTGTGTTCTCTACACCTGTGGTTCCTGTGTGAATTTAAGGAGAACTGATTCATACACAAAAAAAAAAAAAAATCACCAGCTGATTAAAAGGCATTGGGGGAAAATAGCAATTAAGTTTCATGTCCGAAACTATCCATTTCATAATCAGAACCTATGCAGATGTCACGCACATCTTTATGGGCGGAGCAGGTATTGCGTTTCTTGCTGAAATCAGTGCAGTAAACGTGGACATTTCTCCCCTAGAAGGTCACGGAGCGCATGGCACCAGGATGCTCGCTGCCTTACTTCGATTGTCTGATATTTTCTCCTTCATTACCACTAGCAGCTGTGAATAAGATGGCCCCGCTCTCTTTTTCCCCCAGCTGAACTCGCTAAGTGCTGTTGTGCAGTTTTATCAGAGTAGCTTGAGGACTCCAGGGAGATGCACTATCTCCTTTGGCCCCGAAAATTGATATTGAACATGGGGGGAGAATCTCACGAGCTGGTAGCAATTAGCTAAAAAGGATTTGCAACTCTCTGTGATTCATCGCACAAGAGATCGAAGTCATTTAAAGAGACGATTTTGACTCGCTCTCCCGCTCTTGCCCTCTTTTCAAGATACAGCTCTGTTAGTCCCTTACAAGCTAGTGTGACATTTCCTATTTTAAGGCCTATTTCTCTTCCTGAAAAGTTGCAGTGTGCTGCGGCACAAACAGGGCCTTTGATTCGTTCATGTTTACGCACCTAACGCTGGGCTGCAAGCTCCATATTGGCTGCTCTGGGTTTGACTTGTGAATTGGCGGAGTAATGAGACGAGGAGGAGAGTTCATTAAGAAAGAGAAATGTTTGCTGGGGCTTTAACAAACACATGGCTGCCGAACTGCAGTTGAGTCCTCGATCTGTGTTTTCTCTGCACACTCAACAAATATTTCAGGCAATTAAAATGAAATCTGGGCCTAATCAATGTTCAGCCAAGTTGCATTTATAGTGCTTGTGCATGCTGAGAGTTCATTTTAGTCCACATTGTTTTGTTCACATTAAAGAGACAGTGATAAACTATCCTTCTACCTTCATTATTTTAACGTACAGGGTCAATGTATTTTTAGCCCTATATGTGGAGAGGGAAAAAAAAATCACACCAAAAGGTCTTTACTATAGATCTTTTTTCACATTTAAAGTAAATATATTGAAATAATTAGTATTAATACCTATAGTTTCCATATGTGTTATCTATAATGGATATCAATGCAACTTTTTATGTAGCTAATTATGGGCAGCCATGTTCATGTTCAGAATTACATGTAGTATGCGTGTTAATAGCATTTTATTTTCATTGATAAAACAAGTTTTAAGTGTTCTAGGGTTAATCCTCATGGATTTTGACCTTTTTATACATTCTGTTTAATTTCTCAGTAAGGGTTGCATCATAATAAATGCGAGTCAGATGGAAGAAATGATGTATGTAGATAGCATAATCATAATTTCAAAAGCACTGACTGGAAACACATCACGTCTATGAAGCAGCACAGCCAACTCCCTTAATGGCCCACATATTATGATGGTAGAGTTTTAACTTCCATGTGTGATTACCTCCGGAAGAATTGTCGTAGAGAAAGTGTCCAAAGTCTGCTGTCAAACATGACTCACACAGACACTCTGCTTCGCTCAATGTTTGACACCAGATGCAATTAAAAAAAAAAAAAAAACACAGCTTTCAGCTCACCCTGTGAAGCCCAAAGATGCCGTGTCAACAAAGCCAACTTCCCGCTCGTGGCACGCCGATGTTTCGTACGTGCGTGAGAAGCTCGGGATCTCATCAGCATGCACGGACTGGCAGGTCTGCCCTGGTGAAAGCTATCGTTTAAGAATTGAGCGGCGGCCATTAATAGAGCCAGAAAGATGACAGATGACTTCATATGCCATGCAAGCAGGCCCAGACAATAGCTTTAGCTATGACAGATTGCCTGGCTGTAACCCACTTTATGTTAAACTCATTCTCACTGTCCAATTTCACAAGTGTAATTTTGTTCCTCTGCATGGCATTGTCCTCGGCGGACTAACCGAGTTCCTTTGGTAATGATTCCCTTTTCTATTGTATTGTTTTCTGCATAATCGGCCCGGTAGTCAAGGGTTTGGGTGACACAACCATCTGTCAAGTTCATTTGCTTTGTAAGGTGTGCTTGGAATAATGGTCCATACAACTGGAGGCTATCCGTTATCAAAGAAGAATATCCCCCGTACCTCGCTCGATGTGCCCGAGACGTTTCCCCCTCCTCCCTCCCTCTTATTATGCTATACCCTTGGCTCCATCGCCTCATTTTTTTCGGCAGCTGTCACATGGGCATCTTGTATTATGAAATTTAAAGCCACGATTCAATTAAGGGTATGAGTTATCATCCTTACCGGCTCACCTCTGCTCCGTGGGGGCGGCTCCACAGACTGCAGCGCTCACCAGAAATGATCTGCCGCTCGTTGAGCCTGTCAGCTCTCATTTGGGAGAGTCCAGTTTAATCTGGACCCGCGCTGAAATCTCATACTGCCACCGCTGCGTTTTCATCTGTCTTGCCTACGAGAGCCAAAAGTTGACTGCTGAAATATACTGTCTATATTGAGTGGGTCGTGGCAGCCGGCGCAAACCGGGATGGTGAACGCGCACCGCGTGAGTCCCGAAAGCAACATGGGGAAGACCTTTCGGAGCTAGCTGCACTTTGAGTTGGCCGTGCAGTGGTGGGACATAAAAATGGGATGAGGATATTTTCCATAGCCTATCTCTTAAATGTCCCCTGAACGTACTCCATAAGTGCGTTATTTGCCTGGCAGAACCAAAGTTTAGGGATCGTGTTGCACTTGCGATGCTGATTCTTTGGCCTCTTGGCTCTGTTCACAGTGGGCTGTTCTCGCAGGGGGCAACGTTAAAACACATTTCACATCTCGAGGTCACTTCTCGCCATAAGCCTCAAATGTACAAGGTCACGGCTGAAGGACAACAACGGAATTTGTTTCAGTTGAACGCAAAATGACAAACATATTAGGTGCTTCCCAATCCGCATACGTCACATCGCCAGCTGGAGTGCCCATGATCTCCACCAGAGGGCACTCCTTCCGTCTTTCCCATCATGAACTACATTTCCCATAACCCATTGCCTGGACTCATTATGGTCTGGTTAATTCCACCCGTGTGTGATTAACTTGCTTGTGTTTGCCTTTATAAGTTCTGTGTTTTCACTCACTCATTGCGAAGTCTTGTAAGTGTCACACTGCATTTCTGAGCACTCACTCTCTGGTTTCCTGTGTAATGGTTCTGACTTTCTGCCTGTTTCCTGCCCTATTATTCTTTGGATTGTTTTTCCCTTGGTTTTGACCCTTTGTTTGTATTTTGGACAACAACATGTGTGTGTCAGAGCAGTTTGTGAGCTCTAGTTTGCGTGTGTTTGTGGCACTGTACCATATAAGGCCCATCTTTATAAAAAGAAGTACATTTATGAAAAATTTTGCTCTACAAAACAATTTGATGTATTTGTTGTAAATGAATATAAATGAATCACAAAACATTTAGTGTTTGTAGTTCACATGCTTAATTCTTGGCAGTCTATCTTTCAGTAAGGCTAATGGTTGACCTTGAGATTAACTTTGTGCACAAGCAAATAAAACTCATCTTCCATCTAAAGCACGGGTCTCCAAACTCGGTCCTGGAGGGCCACTGTCCTGCCGAGTTTAGCTCCAACTTGCCTTAACACATGCCTGGAAGTTTCTAATATGCCTAATTAGACTGAGGTTAGCTGGTTCGGTGTGTTTAATTGGGGTTGGAGCTAAATTCTGCAGGACAGTGGCCCTCCGGGACCGAGTTTGGAGACCCCTGATCTAAAGGAAAATGATATAAAATGTTAAAGTACTATTTGTTCATTCACAATTCATTTATCTCTTATTTGACATAACTTGCTTGCCAAAACAAAAATGGCTGAAAATTTCAGAAATGTGTTGATTTCTGAAGGATCCGAAAGACCAAAGTTTTTGGGTATCTGTGTGAGACAGCATGAACATGAGTGGGGCTAACTCGACATTCACAAATGTGATAGATATGCAATAAAAATGTCAGGGAAGTAACAGATCACTGGAATTGTTAAAATAATGAGCAGCATAAAATATGATTTTCTCCTTTTTCATTTGAATTCAAAGTTGAAAGTGGGTTTAAAGGGTACGTGGGCTTAATGGGTACACTTACCCTATATTTTAATGACTGAACAAGTCAGTCACTTTCTTCAGAATTGCACACAACTAACCGGTTTGTGTTGGGTGGAGCAGCTGAGAGGACTATATAAGAGAGAGCCCTGTGAAGGTTCTTCAAAGATCTCTTCTGCTCTCGTCAGTGAAACAGCAGCGTCTTCTACAACATCTTCTGGTGAGGTGATGATTTATTCATCTGGAGAAAAACAACCGTTTAACAATTAGAATTATACAAATATAATAATTATAATTAATTTAAACAATTATATTTCAAAGTAAGAAAAGACTAAGTATGAAAGTATAATAAATTTACAAATTGTAAAAAAAGTAAATAAAATAAAATAAAAACTGCCATTGCATTAATAAATTTAAAGTTCTTATCTAAAAACATGTTATTTCATAAAAAAGATTGGTGAGCCAAGAAATAAAATTATATGCATGTTAGACTTATAAATAAAATGATAACTACAGAATTGATATAAATTCCTAATCATATTGCAAAAGCAATAATTAACTATAGTTTTTGTGTTTGTTTTTTCTTTAGTGCCACAAATACGGAAGAAAACAAAATGGCAAGTGGACAGCAAATAACCAAGCTCGATGTCTCCACCAGTCAGGAAGAAGAGCAAATACTCGGAGCTCAAGGTTATCAGCTCATCAATGTTAACCTCAATGAAGGTGCTCGTGGAAACCGCATCCTTCTTTGGTACAAGAAAGAGTCTGGCAAAAGACCTGTGACCAGAATCGAGTTCTCATTCACTGACAAGATGAAACCTGGTCTGGCTGATGCTGGGTATGAGGTGGTCAACAGGGATCTGAATGCAGGAGTTTGTGGAGATCACATCTTCCTCTGGTACTTGTACGGCAGCACTAAATATGACATGCCTATTGTTGAGCTTGAGGTAACCAAAGCCGCCAAAGAAGAACCTGCTCTTCTGAAAGATGGCTGGGAGAGACTGGGCTGTGATCTGAACCGTAATGCATCAAGAACCATCATCTACCTGTGGGTGAAGAGAGAGAAGACCAGCTACATACAAGAGATCGCAGCAACTGTTGACTTCTCTTCTGACAAGCACATGTTTGAACTGGGCTACACTCGTGTGTGTGAAGACACCAATCGGAACGCTGGTGGAAAAAACCTCGTCTTCCTCTGGTATCGCTGCACTACCGATAAGAGCAAGGCTCTCACTGATCTCAACATATCCACCTCCCTCCAGGAGGAATCAAAGCTTCAGAAGGAAGGCTATAAAAAGCTCAGTGTTGATCTCAATAAAGGAACCACTGGAAAAAAGGTGTACCCATGGTACAAGAAAGAGGGAGATCAACCGATCCAGGCCATGGTTCTGCTGATCAACCGTGACGCCTGGGATGAGTATAAGAAAGCTGGTATCAACTTTATCGAGAAAAATCTGAATGAGGGCAACGGTGACTGTGCAATGTACATGGCCTACATGTAAAATCCCAGAATCATGCTGCCATCACAGGATCTTCTTCAGCTTTCTCATTATTAGATCTATATGGCTATAACTATAAGCATATCTGTTTCTAATGCATGATTTTAATGTCAATCATTAAAGCACATTGTGACTGTGGCTGTTGTACTACACTCAACCACACTTTCATTTGGCCTCTGTGTTTATGTTGAAATCAATTATGAAATAAAGTCAACTTTAACCACAACAAACGCTTTGGAGAGGTTTTTTGGTGAGGTCTTTGGTCTCATCTGTACATTATACTGCATGCACTGTCCCATCATTACATTTACTTTACTGTATTTGTTTACAGGGGCAATGCACATTAATCGACACGGCTGTAAATGTGGCAGAATTAGTCAAAAAGGCTATTTTTCATCTGTAGACCCTTGACAGAATGTTAAAAAGTCACAATAAAACACAAACAAGCATCTTATATAAACACACACAGACACAAAAAAAATATATCAAATAGTATCAAAAACCCTACAAATTGGAAAATGTACTAAATTACAACAATGGGAAATTATCTAAAACAAAATATCGTGCTAGATACGAGGTAAGAGAGATCGCGACAGGAGAAAGCAAACCACCAGAGCAAAATACAAAGAAAGCTAAATACTCATTTTTCAGGGTCATAATACCATCACACTAAAATTCTTTGGTGTGCATTTCAAAAAAAGTATGACAGTATCACTGAAAGCTGTTTTAAAACAATGAGATTCTTCATGGTACTTGATGTTGGTATATTAGGAGTTTCTGTTGTTTTATCCACACACACAAGAACGAGTGCTTGAAATTAACCCAAAACTTAAATATGGAAAAGCAAAACAAACAAAAAACAACCCCCACCCCTCAAAATACACAAATACAAAGCATTAAAAAGGTGTGAAGTTGTCTGAAGTTGACTGTAAATCACATCAGTGAACGTCTAAAAAGAGTGAGCACTTATCTTAGATGTTATTTCAGATGCTTTCTGAAGACTGCTAACAGCAACACGGCCGTATTTGAATATTTGAATGTTGAGCCGCAGCTCATTGGCCGCAGATGCAACAGCAACCAATCAGCTGTGCTGTGAAGATAATGATGTGATCGCTACCAAATGAGTTAAAGATCCAGAGACCTGCGCCATCTAGAGTTTCATGACAGAACTTGGAATAATCTCATGCCTTAAGATCCGGTACCTTAAATTGGGATTTTTGACAAATTAGAATTACAGAAGCAAACTTTAACTTCATTTAGAATTATTTTATCTTATTTTACCTGAACTACTCCAGGAGTTTGATCATCAGCAACACTCCAGCTGCTGTTGTGAAGTTCATCACTGTTGCTAGAGTTTATCCAGTTTGATTATAGTCAATACTCATTTATTCTGATCATGTAATTACTCCTGTCAGTGTTTCAACCCACAACCCTCTCACAATCTTTCCTCTCTTTAGTTCTGCGTCACCCTGAACCCTATTGAGTGTTTGTACTGGAATAATTAATACAAATAATAATACAAATAATACTAATAAATTGTGTTAAAAAAACTGGGGTAAGAAAAAATCGTTTTCACTTTGAATTAAGTTTATTTTCTGACCCCACTGTCAGATATTTCTTATTGTTTTAAGCACAAACTCACTTCATTCTGATACATTAAGTAATAAGTAATTTTGCATTTCCAGTAAATATATCTTGATTTAAGAATTTTATGGATATTTGTTCTGGATAACCAGACAAAAATACATATTTTCCTCAGTGTTTGTGGTGAAACATGAGCTGCACTTGGTGTGTGTGTGTGTGTGTGTGTGTGTGTGTGTGTGTGTGTGTGTGTGTGTGTGTGTGTGTGTGTGTGTGTGTGAATCAGTTTAAGACACAAACTGGACAAGAGAAAGTGCATAAAAAGTGTTTTATTATCATTATTAATATAATTATGAATCACATCCACCCAATGAAAAATGAACCAGAGACATCCAGTCAGAACACAGTAAATAAACATCAGGGGAGGGTTAGAAGAGAGCGAAACACTGTCTCACACACACACACACACACACACACACACTCACGATCTGCTATTGGTTTGATTATTGCTCCCTAACGTCCTCTTCTCACGGCCACATCAGGGGTCAGGAACACTCGTGAACTCTGACCCCTGCTTCTGGAATGTCACATGACAGAGATTCTGGTCACATGTTTTGTTCTGGAAGGTCAAGTGCCTGATGTCTGTCTGTCTGTGCGGCGATACGTCATTCTATTGCTGTTCATTTCCTGCGAGAGCTTCTGACCTACGGAAGCCCGTTTACACCACATCAGAACAATAATCATGACATAAGCCAAAATTATGACACTACAACTCATAATTACAAGATTTAAATGACATAATTATGATGAAATTATGATACTAACTTGAAATTTACATAATGGAAATTGACAAGTTGTCATAATTATGGCCAAGTCAATTTAAATTTTTTACATAAACTTCTTAGTATGTCAATTTCAGTTATGTCATAATTTTGACTTTAAGCTGAAATTCAGTCTGTCAATTTTGACTTTATGTAATTTTCTACTTAGTATGTCAGTTTCAATTGTCAATTTTGACCTAAAAGCCATAATTATGACATAAAAAGGGCAAAATTTTGACACTGCATAATTTGACACTAATTTTTTAGACATTTTAAGTCAATTTCAGTTTTGTTTTAGTATGTCAATTTCGACAATTTCTACTTTAGCCAATTTTGTGTTAGTATGTCAATTTAGACTTAAAAAGTAAATTATAACAAATCAAAATTGACATGCTAAGTCATAATTATGTCTTTTTAAGCCAATTTTGACTCAATATCAGTTTCGTCTTAGTATGTCAATTTCAATTGCCATAATTTCAACATTGTCAACCTCGACTTAGTATGTGAATTTTGACTTGCAAGTCATAATTATGACATAAAAAGGACACAATTTTGATACTACATATGTCATAATTAGGACCTTTTTTAAATCAATTTCGACTGTCGATTTCTACATAATTTCAACTTGGTGTATCATATTTCAATGTAGGTCATAATTATGACTTTTTACGTCACTTTCATCTTAGTATGTAGATTTGACTTAAAATCAATTGTGTCATAAGACAGAATTTTGACATACTAATTATGTCATAATTATGACTTTTTAATTCAATTTCAACTTATCAATTTCTACTAAGTATATTATAATTTCATCTTTTTGAGTCATAACTCTGATTTCCAAAAGCATGATTCTGTGGTGTAAACGGGCTTCCACCCTGACCTGCTGGAGAAACGAGACCAAACCGAGAGCAGCAGTGATCAACAGACAGAAGAATAGAGGAAGAGCGACAGAAAGACAGCGAGAGCGAGACGGCCGTCTCTGTTCCTGTTGATCCCGAGAGCCAGCGCTTAGATCTTCAGAGTCCACTGTTTGACGCAGGCGTCGTGAGACGTCGTGACGAGCGTGTTGGCGTCGAGCCAGGCCAGACCGCTGACGTGATGTAACCGATGGGTGTCTGCAAACACACACACACACACACACACAGAGTCATCTCAGTAAAGCTGGAGCAGCAGCGGCGCGGGTGAGAAACTCTCACCAGGGTTCCCACTCTTTTTCAGCGATAATTTTCCAGGACATTTTCAATTTTACAACAATGGGAATAAAAGACTGGGATTACGCCCTAAAGTAATATAAGTCTTTAAAAGGTTTATTGCCATGACTTAACTATAAAATCAGTTTTTAATATGAGCTCTTAATCATACATTATGACTATGGAAGATTGTTTCCATAGAAAAAAGAAAATAGTAATTGCGACTTACTTTTACTTTTTATCTTGCTATTCTGACTTTTTTTTTTTCTTTGCAATTGCAAGATATAAAGTCAGAATAGCGTGATAGAAACTCACAATTCTGACTTTTTCTCGCAATTGCAAGTTTATATCTCACAATTCTAAGAAAAGAAGAATCGCAAGATATAAACTGTCAAATGCCAAAAAAAGTAATAATTGCGAGAAAAAAGGTCAGAATAGCGTGATATAAACTCGCAATTCTGACTTTTTTTTCCTCACAATTGCGAGCTTATATCACAATTATGTAAACTCACAATTGTAAGAAAAATATTTAGACTTGTGAGATAAAAAGCTGCAATTAGGCTAACTTTTTTTAAATTTATTATTCGGTGGCGGAAACAAGATTCCATAGTTTATTGTCATTACTTAACTACTGATGCACACTTCTATTTTTTTGGCAGTAAGTTTTGGAAGATCATTATCTTTGCAAGGTGGACTTTTCATGGTAAGAGATGGACTAAAAATAAACTCCAACACTTTACAGCTAGATTCCGGAAGATAAATTCTTCAAACAGTGGTAGAAGAGGATGTGGTGCTGGTCCTTCAAGAGTCACTCTCAATCTGTCTGTCTATAAAAAATCTGTCTTCTTGTATTTTACTACAATTCAGTATGTGATTCTTAAATGAGGGGCATTTTTTAGGATTCTTTACCTAATCCAAGTCTCTGAGATCCTGACACCTTGCACTCCTGGAGAATCCAGGTAGGTTAGCAGTTCTGGAAAATGGTGGCGCTGAAGACTAAAGAGTTTCTGATGGTTTCACACTTAATTCTTCACCTTAATTCTTATGCAGTTAACGTGTCTTTTCTTCACCACCTGTTTTTGTCTGACCCTGCTGACCCAGTGAGTGTTTTGCTGTCCAATGGTCATGCCTAAACTGCAATTTCTAGTATTGCATCCTTCTCGTGGGAATTTAAACATTTTTGACCTTTCAGTCTGAGATAAATCTCTTTTTGGCTCATTTTATCTGTAAAAGAAAACAAGCCTTCATAAACTAACTTCATGACTAAATACAAAATCAATAGTAGTTATTAAGATTAATTGGCTTGGAATTGGTAAAATGTGCTTGGGAAAAATATGATCAGAAAATCAACTTGCATAATAATTAAGCAAAAAATTATGCATTTAAGCAGTTAATAACATATAATAATAACTGCTGCAAGCGGCAACACAAGACTAAACACCATCATTAAAAAAAAATACAAAAATCTGCATTCCTGAACATCGCACTTTCTGACACTAATGGTGATTGATCGTTTTAGGTCAGTGATAAACTCTTTGGTCTCGACTAAAGAAAAACCCAAGAACTTTTTAAAAAATAATTTTCCAGGACAACTACAAGATTTTCCAGGACATTTTACATTTTCTCTAATTTTCCATGTGTTTTCCAGGACTGGAAAATGTGTCATCAATTTTCCAGGACGAGTGGGAACCCTGTCTCACTCTCATTACCTGGGAGTTTGATCCTCTTGTCGGGATTGCTGACCGTCCACACGTAAACCATCATGTCCATCCCGCCGGTGGCAAAGTGCTCGTTATCAGGTGACCAGGACAAACAGACCACCTTGGCGTGATGACCGTAGAACTCGTTCTTCTCCTGAAACACAAGCGTTCACTCAGTGACACGGTTCATCTGAAGATTCGTTCGTTGCCGGCGTGTGTTTGAGTGTGAGATGAAAGTACCGTGTATCCGTCAGCGACGGTGAACACCGTGACGACCTTCTTCTCGTCCGTTACCGCCAGGAACGCTCCGTCCTTCGAGTAGGACATGTCCGTCACGGGTCCCTGGACGTCCAGCACCTTCCCATCATCCTTCAGGGTGTTTCCCTGAACCGAGTACAGACGCACCTTCCCGTCCTGCAAACACATCATCATCTTCATCACACGTCTGAGGAAGAACCGCTCACTGATTTATCTCATCTTCAAAAGCTGACTGGAAAAGGCTACAGTTATCATGTTTATAGTCAGAAGCCTGTCAGTGATTGGTGACTTACAGCTCCGCCCACAGCCACAGTCCCGCCTCCAGGATGGACGGCTGCAGCTTCAGGCTCGTATCCCAGAGAGTCCAGCGTGAAGAGCTTCTTCTTGTCCTTCAGCAGGACCAGCTGCACAGACAAACCTTCATTACTGCTGCAGACTGACATGATCTGTGTGTGTAACTGCTGCTGTCACTCATGATGACACACAATTAACTTCATTCAAGATTATTCTGAGCAGATATTTGTTCTTGTTTTAAGCACAAACTCACCTAACATATCGTGTGTGTGTGTGTGTGTGTGTGTGTGTGTGTTTTCTGTACCTGTCCAATACACACGGTGACGGCAAGGCCTCCTGGACCGACACTCACACACTTCGGCTGCATGTCCATTTTGATCATATCAGAGGCACTAACACACACACACACACACACACACCCACACACACCCACCACACCCACACACACCCCACACACCCCACACACACACACACACACACACCACACACACACACACACCCACACACACACCCACACCCACACACACACACACACACAGAAAAAACAACATTGTATTTGATTTTTACTCCTGAAGACATTTGATTTTGAGTGCAAACTTTCCTTTTAGTACAGAGGCTGTTTCTGCCACAGAGTAAAATGAATGATTCTGTAAGTTAATAATAATAATAATGATAATAATAATAATAATGAGAAAGATTTTATGACTAACTCATTATTATAAGTACGTTTCTCATTATTATTAATTAGAATTAGAATACTAATATTTAATCTTAATTTTTAAACTTTAAAGCATTTATTCTGACAGGTTGTGTGTGTGATTGACAGCCGTGCGCTCACCTGTACTCTCTCTTGCTCAGGTCGGTGTAGCGGACGGTGTCGTCCATGCTGCAGGTCACCAGACGGCCCGCGTCGTCCACCGTCATCTTGGACACCAGGTTAGAGTGTCCTTTCCCCAGAATCTCATCGTTCTCTCCGCTCTCAGAGTCCCAGTAATGTGCAGACGCGCGTCAAGGACAAACACCGGATCGACACGGATCAGAATAATATGATCTTTACAGCTGAAACTGATTCTGTCATTTTCCCGTTTATAGCTGCTTTGAAACCGTCTACACTGTATAAACACTAGAGAAATAAAGCTGATTGAAGGATATTAATGTGTCCATCATGACTGCCTGAATAGATGTTCAATCGTCCGTCCGCATTATGAACCGTCAGACACTGGATGGATTTGGTGTGACCCTGAAACAAACACACAACAACCACTACATCACCAGGGTTATTACAGTTAACTAACACTAAAAACAGAATTATTATTTTGAAATTATTTTCATTCTTTAATATATACAAAATATATATATTTATATATTATACGACGAGCGTCTCACCTTGATGGTGCGCAGCGGCCGGTCGGGGTTGTTCTTGTCCAGGTAGTTGATGAATCCAGACAGAGAAACACTGAGCAGGTGATTCTTCTGCCACAAGCAGCCCAGCTGCTGGTCCAGCACATCTGAGCCCAGGTTAAAGGTCGTGACCGCCGTCCCGCTGCCCACATCCCACAGCTTAACCGTCTTATCACCTGACGCCGAGATCAGCTGCGTGCTGTCGGCACTCCAGCTGACCTGAGGAAGAGGAATCATCAGCATCTCATCATCATCATCATCATCATCATCATCACTGTCACACTGACCGACACTCACAGCGTAAATGCCTCCGTCATGAGCCTTCTCTCCTCCCAGAGTGCCCAGCTTCTCTCCGCTCTTCCCATCGTACAGGAAGATCTGGACAGGAGGAAGAAACAAGAGTGAACAATGCGAAATAAACCTCTGTTCATCCTGCTGAATGACGTTTGTGTCCGTCACGTCTCACCTGTCCGTCGGCACCAGCCGATGCGTAACGATTCCCGTCAGGAGAAAAGCGCACACAGTTCACGAAGCGACTGTGATCCTGCAAACACAAACAAACATTAGAATAACTTCCCCTCCCTCTCACAGCGACAGATGTGCAACCTGTCACTCACATGAGATCCACCAATAGCAAACCACAACCTTCCAATCAATTCTGCACAGACAAAATCAAGCCCCGCCCTACATTTGTTCTTGTTTGAGAAGCAGTTTCACTCGGATAGAGAAGAAAAGACGAGCACAACTTCCCTTTCATGCTGACTTTAAGCTCAACGCTTTTTTTATTCAACAATCCGAACGTGACGCAGCCGGAGGAAATGAGATCTGTGACGGTATGAACAGATAGTGATCGGTCAGGATAGGAGCGGCCCGTCCTCCATAAACACATCCAGATCCTGACTTTAGGATTTTATTCGTTTCTATGACTTTCCACAAGCAAAAGTCTCTCATAAGAAATACGGTTAGGCCTGATGCATTTATTGATTCAAAGATTATTGGTTATGTATTCTAATCACAGTTATCCGAGATAACTACAATAAACGTGAAATTCAAATAAGAGAATTTTAAGCTTTTGAAACAATGCCATAAATATCCACGACTAGTAAAGATTTAAAAACAGTTTCAGAAGTACAGAAAGAAGTTCAAAGGTCTTCCTTCATATGCAATGAAGAGCTTTAATTAGACTGCATTATATTATATTTAAATAAATTATTAAACATTAATTTTCACAGCACTGACATAAATCATAAGGACTGATTTTATTAAATTTTTTATTATTATATTATATATGATTTAAAGTAAAACACTGTATTAAATGGTTAAGTTGACAATATGTTACTCCAGTTAAACTACATCATTATATAGTAAACTTTAGTGCATTCCCACATGCAGTGGAATAAAGTGAATTGCTTTTGGGTTAAAATATTTATTATCATAAGCCACATCATGGCTTTTTAAAGTCACCAAACATGAAAGATAATTGTTAAATCTCTGTTTGCTAGAAGCTAAACATGTAATAGTGTGTACATGGAGAAAAACAAAAGAAAGTCCTGGTGTGTCTCAATCCTTGCTTCAGAAAAGATTACTTATTTTCTGAAAAACAAACTTTACATCTTTTGGTCCAGTGTTCTGTGACTTTTTGGAGAGTCTAGATGGTGACTTCTTTGTGGAATTGATGGACATTGAGAGTATATAGACAAATATGTTATTGCTGGTTTTTTGGGACTATTATTAGTAGTTTCATTTCTTCTTCCTTTATTTTATCTAGTTATAATGGAAAATTTTAAATGTTGCTGAAACGTGATAATTTTGATAAATAACTTTGTTGTTCAAAAAAAAACTATTAAGCTTGCACAGTAAGTGACACAAACAAGTTTTTGTATATGATTAGACCACATATATCTCTAAAAGCAGCTACATTATACATGCATGCAATGGTCTTCTCACATTTATCTTATTGCGTGATTGTCTGGAGTCAGGTTTCTCAACTGACTATCAAACCTGTTAGATCTCTATATAAACAAACACTAAAAAATTTGGACAAGAAACCAAATAGATGGCATCATTGTAATATTTTACAAAAATATAGTTTGCTTAGTTTTGAAAAATTTAAATTTGTCTCTTATTAAAATGGTGTTTAAATGTGTACATAATCTTGTTCCAGAAATTATATGCCAATTAATATCAAAACATAGTAGTGAGGGGATCGCTACAAGAGCTGCAACTAATCAAAATTGCACAATACCAAAAAGGAAAACAAAATTTGCACAATCCATATGTCCAGTTCAAGGTACACTGCTTTGGATCAACTGAAAATGCAAACAGAGTTAAACATTTTTCAAAGAAATTTTAAATAGTGGTTCAAACAACAGCAGGTTTGTGAACACTGATGGTCATGCACAGTCTCAGCTTTTTTATTATTGTTAGATTTTTTGTTTAGTTTTTTTTTTGTGTGTGTTTGTGTGTGTGTGTGTGATTATTGTTTAACTGTTGTTAAAAAATAAAACCCAACCAGGGACTGGGGCTGCAAATTAGCCTTTGGCTAGAAGCCTGTATGTGGAGCATCGGCTGTAGCAATGTTATACTGCATTGTCCCTGTTAAATAAACTAATAAAATATGACAGTTAATCGACAGCACAAAAAGGTTCATGATCATGATACAGCTCACATCTTCATTTTTACCCGTTTTAAATCATCTTAAGCCATCTTGGAAGTGTGCTGGCTGAAAACCACTGAGGAAAGAACAAATGAATGCACGACACTTGTCACTTACACTCATGGTGCACTTGAATTTGAAGGGCGGCCCCTCCAGGAAGGTGGTGCAGTTGTCGTCGCTGCCCGTGACCAGACGATACGGCCGCGTCTGTTTGATGTCGACGGTGTTGATGATCTTGCTGTGACCCACGATCTCTCCGACAGATGAGCCCGTATCCCAGAGGAACACCGCTCCAAACCTGCACGGACACACACAGGACACCGTCAGTGCGCTGGCTTCGGTCTGGCTGGGGGCGTGGCATGTGCCTGTCACTCACTTCTCTCGCCCCTCCCCCACGACAGCGATCCTCTTGCTGTCTTCGGTCCAGGAGATGTCCTTGATCTTCCCTCCGAACGGCTGGTACTCGTACTTCAGCAGATGCTCCTTCTGCGTCGTGTCCCAGATACGGATTTTCCCCGACACATCTGGATGGGAAAGAGGACACAGTCAGGAACCGCAAAAACACTCAGACGGATCTGAGACGGGACGGCACTCACCGCCTGACGCGATGTAGAATCCGCTTGGAGCGTATTTCGCCACGATAACCTGATGCGGGTGTTCAGTGTAGACGTCTGCGATCGCTGGATTCTGCAGGAGAGAGTTTTACACCATGAACATTGAGAAAATACACAACAATCACTTTAACCCAATGGTGCTGCACGAGTGGTGATCAAATTACTGATTTTATTTTTATTTATTGCAATGAAATGAATGTACTATATTTTAGAAATTATTTTTATTTTTAGGGGATTTATTAAATTATAATTATGCAGTAGTTATAATCCATTTATTCACTTTCCAACTTAGACTGTCATAAAGGTTTGGAGCAACAGACTGAAGTTTGGTCTCTTTTTAAAGACGACACTTGGCAGATAAAAAAACATTATAGAATTTTACGTTTATTATTATGAAAAATGCAAAAAAAATATTGTTTTCAATTTGTTAAATATACATTTTCCAAAACATGTTTTACTCTAAAACTGTGAGAAAAATCAAAGCCATAAATCTAAACAAGTTGTGTTCCAAATTTGAGATTGATATCTCAAAAAAAGATTGTTTGGGCGCAGTACCAAACGCTTCCACTAGGCGAAATTCGTTTCCCATTCATTTCCAATGCAGCCATTTTTGACCGCAAATATGTGACCATTTTTTTCAGGACCATTTAACCTTTCGAATCTTGTCTGTGATTTTTGTGTTCACATAGCAAGTGTCAAAACCTTTAACAAGTTTCATACAATTCTGATGAAGTATTCTAAAAAAAGAAAAACTAAACGTAAATGTTTTCGGTCAAAAATGACCAAACAGTACCAGAGGGTTAAAGGGTTTCAACACACGCTTTATGTATCCCATCATTGACGTGATGTTGATTACCACAAGAAAATCAGCAATATATGTAGAGTTAAAAAATGTTGCTTTATTGGTTTGTAGAAAAAGAATGGTGCTTTCAAATCATGTCGAAAAGATCGTATTTACAACTTAAACATGTACATCACCATAATGTTGTAATTACGAGTGGGAAACCTGGAACTTTCTTTAAGTTGGTGGCATTTCAGTGAAAAAACATCTGTTAAAATGAATTAAATTTATTTTGTTTCACTAACAATAAAACTAGCTAAGTTTCTTCAAGTTTAAGTTTAAATATGGCAGACGCAATATATGCAGCGTCTACTGCATATATTTTTTTCCCCATTTACCATAAAATTAAGTTGCATGTACAAAATACGATAGGATTGTTCAGTTAAAATAGAATATAACAATTCCATAGAACATTCAGAAATGTAATAAAAACATAAAAACACATCTGATGCTCATTCTTTATTCATCATTTTGTAAAAGTAGTTGATATTTTTTGAGTCGCCTTATTGCTCCATTCCTGAACCCACAAATATGACGATATCTGCTGTGAAGTTGGTCTTACCTCGATGTTCCTGATTATCACACTCTTGCCATTAGTGTACAGGAAGTTGTTCCCTTTGGGGTCTCCGCCCAGGACTTTGGCCACGCCCCTTTCCATGTGTGGCAGGCTGGCAAACACGCGCTCTGCAGGAAGAGACCAAAGACAAAAAGTTGTCAAGATAAATTAAATTCAAGTGTAATTCTTGAAAAATTCTTAAGTACTTAAAGTTCCTCGAACATCTTATTTTAGTGTTATACAACAAATTTTACGTCAAGTGTGGTGGTTTAACAACATCAATAATCATATGAGACTTTACTTGCAGGAAACCATTTTGTTAACTTGAAGGAAAACGACAAGACATAAAAAACTCATTCGGGCACAAAAGAACGTTCTTTTTAGGACACTTGATAGTGATATTATAACGCAAAGTAGGAGACGTGATTGTAAAGCGTACACTAATTCAGGTTCAGGTTACTTTATTAGTACCCTCAGGCCTTCTACACACAACACAAACATTACAATAAAATAATAAATATTAAAAAAAATGTTTCAACAAGTTTAATGCTTTTACAGCTTAAATATTTAAAATAACCCAAAGACAATAATATTAAGAAAAAAGGACATTATTAAGAATAATTTTTGGGAATACAAATGTATTCACTTTTTTCTTAAGTTAGAGAATAATAATTATACTCAAAGCCTGTTAACCGTCAGTTTCCCAACTTGCCGTGCTTTTTAATGCCTTTTTCCCGCCTTATCACATATGTTAGTAATCAAAGTCCCTTTAAAGGTGTCGTCGAATGAAAAATTGAATTTATCTCGACATAGTTGAATAACAAGAGTTCAGTACATGGAAATGACATACAGTGAGTCTCAAACTCCATTGTTTCCTCCTTCTTATGTAAATCTCATTTGTTTAAAAGACCTTCGAAGAACAGGCGAATCTCAACATTACAACATCTCAACATTACGTAACATCGGGATCATTAATATGTATGACCCCAATATTTGCATATGCCAGCTCATGTTCAAGGCATTAGACAAGGGCAGCCAGTCTGGATCTGTGCACAGCTGAATCATCAGACTAGGTAAGCAAGCAAGAACAATAGCGAAAAATGGCAGATGGAGCAATAATAACTGACATGATCCATGATATCATGATATTTTTAGTGATATTTGTAAATTGTCTTTCTAAATGTTTCGTTAGCATGTTGCTAATGTACTGTTAAATGTGGTTAAAGTTACCATCGTTTCTTACTGTATTCACGGAGACAAGAGCCGTCGCTATTTTCATTTTTAAACACTTGCAGTCTGTATAATTCATAAACACAACTTCATTCTTTATAAATCTCTCCAACAGTGTGTAATGTTAGCTTTAGCCACGGAGCACTATCAAACTCATTCAGAATCAAATGTAAACATCCAAATAAATACTATACTCACAGGAATCGATGCATGCATGCAGCATGAATGATGAACACTTTGTAAAGATCCATTTTGAGGGTTATATTAGCTGTGTGAACTTTGTTTATGCTGGTTAAGGCAGTCGAGAGCTCGGGGGCGGGGGAGCGCAAGATTTAAAGGGGCCGCGCACTGAATCGGTGCATATAATTATGGCTCAAAATAGGCAGTTAAAAAAATTAATTAAAAAAAATCTATGGGGTATTTTGAGCTGAAACTTCACAGACACGTTCAGGGGACACCTTAGACTTATATTACATCTTGTTGAACTGGTTCTAGGGCACCTTTAAGACAAGTCATTTCACTCGGCGGCCATCTTTGAAACACCTCTCGGGCATTCAAGTGCAGCTCCTATGAATGGGGAAACATAAAATTCTCCAAAGCCTGTTTGCCAAGCTTTCAATTAAATTTCATATTTGAAATAACCAATGAAATCTGACAACAATTGTTTAATAAATTTTGTTTCCAAACGCTCGAATCTTGACAAAAAAAAAAAAAAATAAAAATGTTTTTTTTAGGCTGGATCAGGCTAATGCGCATGCGCAGATCTAAATGCGCCTCTCTTCAGCTTTAATTCGGAGGCGCTTGTCTGACTGTTTCTATAGAAACTGGAGCTTCTAACGGCCGCTTATTTAGAAGGCGGGACTTATTCCGCCATATTGCGCGTTGCACTTTCTCCCATTCAAAACAATACGAGTGACACGTCTTGTGTTATTCTATAGTCTTTGGTAATCATCATAAATTAGGTATTGTTCGAAATCTTAAACACTCAAAATTCATTCTGTGGAAACCATTTTGAAATTAGACGTTGTGTTACCATAGAATCGGTACTTTAAACACATTTAGCGGCTCAATTTTTTGTGATATAAACTTAAATTTGGATAGACGAATTTCTTTTTTGAGTTCTGGCAGTGAAATTAGAAAATTGTTTTGTGACATATTTTGTATTAAAGATGTTTAGTAGTTCAGCACATTTGTTTTAGTAAACTTAAACTTCTATAACGTTTTTACGCCTCATATTTTTAAATGCTTTCAGTTCTTTAAAAGAGACCAACCTTAGGTCTTAAATAAAGCATTTATGGATTATAATCATTTAAATTCAGATCTAAGAAGATCGAGGGCGAGCGTTAACAGGTAAAGAATGTTGTGTGAATCACGCCCGTCAGAACTGCAAAAATTACGACCGTTTCAAACACACCCCGTCTGCCATTGGTCGACCAAACAGATAGTCCCGCCCCAAACACGCGCCATTGGTTGACTCTCAGTGTCAGGCTGATCATGATGCTCAAACACAAAAATCAATGTCTGGATCGAATCACACAATCACAGTTGACACACTTCAGGTAGAAATATAAAATTAGATTATAGACGAGCAGTCAGCTCGAGATAAACACACACTTTAAACTCAGACACGTCACAAAAACCTCCCGATACAACAACACGCTCCTGGACATGCATAATGGTAGAATTACTATGGTATTCGTTGGAGAAACATGGTATATGGATATTAAGCAGAGAGAAACAGGCCAATAACACACACACACACACACACGCACGCACGCACGCACGCAGTGCGCAGACAGACAAAGGCTCTGCACTTACTCAGCTCGTAAGACATGTCGGCTTTATTTCCTCCGGTGAATGAATGAATGAATGAAGAACTGACTGTGTGTCCGAGCGCAGCTGAACGGTCCCGTCCGGATCTGAGCGCTTCCGTCACCGGCTGATCGCTGAACGCGGAAGAGACGGCGGCGCGCGGGCGGCTCGGCTTTGCCCATATATAGTAAAGACGGTTCGGGCTCGACCAGACCTGCGCGCACACGCCCGTAAGGAAGTGACGTGTAACGGAAGAAAATACATGATGATGGTGTTAAAATGAATGTAAACATATGTATCATCTATATTTACCAAAAGATTTCAATCCTTCAGCGAATTATGCTGCAGTACATGTTTAGCTACATTATTATTATTCTTTGGTTGAAACCCTCCCTTAAAAATCAATATGTCCATGTATTTATGTGGTATTAGCAGTGGGATAATGTACATTCAGCTGATCTGAACACACTGTACATTATTTCTTTCCCACTGCATTTGATGAATCGTTGCAATAAAAAAGGAAATGGTATTTATGAGCATGTGACTGTTTTAGTTCATTTTAACGTGAATCATCTTTACGCTTATCTCATAGCTGAAATATTAAAGATGATTTAGAGCTGCTGACCTTCAAACTTTACATTAATTAGCATTAATTTATAATAAAGTATATAATTTATATAATAAATTAATAAAATAAAACACTTTGCTATTGGTGGATCAGGTTGCCCCGCCCTCATGCCAGTAGCCACGTCATCAAAGAGTTGAAGAGATGTCGCTGGAAAAGGGGGGTAGTTATTTCAAATAAAGATTAAGGAACATAAAGCATTATATTACGCACAGATAAATCTTGTGTTATATATTATATTATGGACCATCAGAAAATGTCAAGTTTGTTCTGTAAACATGCGAATTCAAGATGGCACACTAGTATCACACATTACATCACTTAATTAGCATTAATATTATATAATAAAGTATATAATTTATATAATAAATTAATAAAATGAAACACTTTGCAACACTGGCAGCTTCTCGAACAAGAACAAATGTAGAGCAATTGATTGGATGGTTTGCTATTGGTGGATAAGGTTGCCCCGCCCTCACGCCAGTAGCCACGTCATCAAAGAGCTGAAGAGATGTCGCTGGAAGAGGGGGATAGTTATTTTGATTAAAGATTAAGGAACATAAAGCATTATATTATGCACAGATAAATCTTGTTTTATATATTATATTATGGACCATCAGAAAATGTCAAGTTTGTTCTGTAAACATGCGAATTCAAGATCACACATTACTCTTTTTTTTCCTGTAAGCACACGAACGCCATCTTGGTTGATGTTATGCAAAAGAAAAAAAGTCGAGCAACTTCAATGCTGATGAATCTACTGACTAAACCAGACTGTACTTTAGGAGAACAAATGCTCCAAGATCCAGTTTCTATCGTAAATCACCGTTAGGTGCGAGTGAGGACACGTTTTTGAGACAAATGTTTTTCTGGCATTGAGAAATGCGGGTGCCCGCGTGAGCTGTAGAGCTCTACTGCAGCCTGCAGCCAATCAGAAGACCGCATCACATCACGCGCTCAGTGCACCCGCACCCTCACTCACGATCTGCGCGGTCACATCGGTGGAAAGCAAACAATGCATGCGACGCAGGCAGAAAATGTTGATCAATGGACGCGTTTAATGCATCGTTCGCTCTTTTGAGAAGAGGATGAGAGTTTTAACGCAAGGTTAGTGTTTTAAAGCATCGTTGTTTTTCGCCTGGTGCACGCGCGTCACAGCGGCCGCGTGCGGGGTTCGGCTCATGACGAGCACACGCAACACTTAGGCACGCAAGAAATGCGTGAATGTTTTGTTTAGATACCCTTTGGGGAAATGAGGATTTCATGTGTGCAGTTTTCTAGACAGGACTCGAGTCTCCTCCCCTCTCCTCTTCCGAGAGAACAGATCCGCAGAGCCCTTTGATTCTCATTAAGATATGAATGCATTTTAAATGTAAACTGCAATTAAACCTCATAATCTGCACTGCTGCCTTTGTGAAAGAAATGCTTCTTTTTCTCCCTGGCTCCTCATTGCTTTCTTTCCTCAGGAATTGCACGATTCATTCTATATTAAATTTGTTTTACAGTGTTGAGAAAATAAACATCCAACCAAAAGCTCAAGTGAATTATTGGATTGATTGCACTAACATGTAGTTTGTGAGTTGCAGTTTAATTGTGTTTGTGATTTTACTGCTTTATTTTAACTATTACTATATGTAATACGTATTATTTGATTTTACAGTCAGAAGTATATGAAAAAGTCAATTTCACACTGGATTTTGTATATAAAATTGTTTAAAGTGTAATTGGTGAAGAGTTTTGAATATCTAATATTTATTTAGGCAGTACTGTTCAGCACAGCCTTAAGATTGTCTAATTTAGGGAATATTTGTGAGCCAAAAAAATTAAACAAATATGACACCTGAAAATGATCTTTATTGCATTGACTGCACTACACATTAAGTGATTTTGTAGTGAAGTTGCAGTTCAAGCAGCATTTACTGTCATTAATACCAATAACTTAACTAATAATTATGATTAAAACTATATAAGTAATGTAGTGCTTGTGATTTTAACCAGAATCATTTGAAAAGCTGAATTAAGAACATTCTTGCAGTGAGGAGCTGATTGGTACTACTTTATTTATCTAACTAATTTCTTATTGTATATGATTTTACAGTCAATTAAAAGGTCAGTTTCACATTGGATTTGTATATAAAATTATTGCTCAAAGTAATAATGGCTAAGCACTTGAGCTTGTCATTGGGGAACAGTTTTGAAGGTCAAAGATTCATTTTGTCACTATTGTTCAGCAAATTTAATGAAGAAAATTTGTAAGCAAAAAAAAACAAGAAAACTTTCAAATGTGATGAATGCAACTCTTCTGCACCAATTGGAGGACAAATAATTCCTATACTTAAAGATTCAAACATTAATAGCTGAAAAGCTCGTTTTAAAAAAGTGAAATTTATGGTGGTGTTGGAGAGTTTGACATGTAGAACCAAAACTGGCCACTGGGCAATTTTTTAGACCATATCCTATCACTGTATAAGATTATTACCCATGCAAATTCTAGCACATCGTGCTTGACAGTTCTGAGTGGTTATCAGCCCGCTGAGGTTTGGTTTTTATAGTGGTTTCTAGATGCAGTAGTGATTTGAACATGAATTTACTTGAAAACATGAAAACAGTGTTGTTGTTGGTTTCAGTACAACCAATTTATAGCTGAAAAGGTTGTACATTAAGGGCCGGATGTACTTCAAGCGAAATCTAATAATGGTATTGCGTGATGTAATTTCAAACAAAATCACGCCAAAACAAATTTTCTTTTGGAATTTATGGTAAACACCATTGGTCCACGCCAATTACATAATAGGTGGGTGTGGCTGTGAGGCTCTGCCCTCTTTGATGCCTAAATCTTCTCTGGTTTATTTCTTCGTGGTCAGACGTTTATGAACAAAAACATGAACACACTGGAGAGCCGTTTTATAGTAGAAACTGAAGCTGTATAAGTCAAACTTGAAAGCGACACTGACACTGTTTTTCATGTTTAACACTGTAAAACTGCTGCTGTATAAATGTAACTTGACTGCCAAATTGCTGAGCTCATGCAAAAATATCCATGTGGTTAGATAGACCTATTTAGAACTTCTTTTTATTCCCAAGCAAACAATGAAAAAAGAACTTCACCTTGAGTATATCAGTGCCTTTAGATCTCTGTAGAAGTGTTGTTGTACATCATAACCAATAAAAGTTTGTTTTATGTTAATCAGATTCTGTTTATTGATACCTTATGAAATGTATTTTTCTAATTTCCTAAAACACTCTTTTTTCCCCCCATTGTGCAGGTACAAACTAACGGCATACCTTCAACCCTCTGAGCCTAAAGGAAGGGATCGTTACTTGTCAAGAAACAGCCAGTGTGGATTGCTTATTCTCTAATATTTGGCCAGTGGGATGGTTAACCTGATGTGTTGACCATGCGTTCACAACAAAGTTTCATGTCATTTATGAGCAGCAAGGACAGTGCTATACCTAAAAAAGACATTGATCGCTTGTGCTGTGCAAAATGTAGATTTTCAAACAAAGGACACTGACCTGTTTGAGAGGCACGTATCCCATCATAAAGAGATGACTTTCTCCTGTGCGCTCTGCAGCTATGTTTCTTATTCTAAAACAGAGTCTCAGAAACACATCGTCTCACATACTGGCTCGTACCCGTACAGGTGTAGCTTCTGCTCGTATGGAGCGGTGCGGAGAGATTACATGGTGAAGCATATTCTTCGTATACACAAGAGACATGCAGAAGAAGGGTTCATAACTGATTTTACTTTGGCCACCCCAACCGTCCCCGAAACTCTCGGGATATCAGGTTGGCCTGAAGGGAACGACCAGTGTGCAATTCCCAATTCCCAAGTCGAACACCCGAGTGGAAGTCAACCAAGAATCAACAAATCATCTACTATTGGTAAAGCAGCGAGCCAGGCTACCAGTAATCGTCCCCGTGTGTCCTTCAGTATGACAACACCACGTGTCTACAGTACAACAGCCATTGTTCCAGTTTCTAAGACACCGTTCACCAGTGCTGTTCCAAGCGTAAGTCACTCATTAGGCAAACCACCGCAAGTAGTTCTAAGATCCCGGGAGGAAAACGGCAACCTATCAAACTCTCTGCTCAGTGCTGACGGTCAAAGTATGGTGGCTGTTAAAAGAACCATTTCGGAAAAGCCAATTCCGAAAGTCTCATTCTCAAGAGTCCAGGTTAGTTCTACAGCACCACTACGGCAAAACCAGAGGGTTGGAGTCCCTGAAAAGACTTTGCATTTGAATACCCTTCCCAGAGTCCAGGTCCGACCACCTGTTGAAAGTAACACCCCGCTCAGAACACTGCTTAACATGCCGTTGTCCACGGGTCCAAGTAATGTCCACAATGACCAGATAGATCAGAGGCCTAGTCAGTCTACAACAGGGATTAGTGTTGCGACGCTGAAAAAAAGACTACAAATCCCTGTGTTTCAATCAGAAGTCCACTGCACTCCACTGCAGAAAAGAGTAATCAGTCAAAGACAAACTCCAGAATACTTGTAGGATCATCGACTGAGGCATCAAATCCATTATCCAGCGTCCAAGTGGAACTGTTAGCACCTTTGAACCAGCCAATTCAACACAACAAGCCTTTGACGGTGTCCTGTCCAGAGGAGATCAATATTCCTGCTGGGTGTTTGGTGGAACTGGTTGAGGTGAAAAACGTCAATGGGACTCGGGAGCTGGAATTACGGTTGATCCCGCCAAACGGAGTCCCGCAAGACCAGAGGAGCACTGAGGATAGACCTTCACCAGTCACTACTGGAGGCAAATTGTCCTTCAAATGTCAAGTTGCTGCCAAAGGGAGTCCAGTCAGCCTGTCTACATCTTCAACATCTCACAAGGTCAAGCCTTCAGCATCCACTGATGTCCAGAGTCTCATTAATTCAGTACACAAACCACAGTGTTCTTCAGAGACATCAACCAGGAACAAACTTAACCTGAAGACCAAAGATCCAGGGACCAAGCACTCAGCGGCATCTCATGACATCAGTCCAGAATTAAGTTCTGAAGGTCTTCCTGTGATCTCATCGGTTTTCTCTCTCTGTCCTACACCTACGTCAACTCAAAGCAAGGAGCCAAAGGACGAGGTGGGAAGTGCAAAACAATCGCTGGTCTGTAGTTTTTTGATTAAAAAGGAGGAGGAATCTGAGGAGAAACACAAAGATGCTTCTTTGTGCCTCAAAGAAACTAAGACAGAGGATGAGAATACTGAAAGCTCTACAATATCTAAGACTCGTGGACAAGTGAAAACGCCAGCTGGAAATACCTTAAACACAAGTCACTTAAAACAAGCTCCAAATTTGGCTCAACCATTGGTTATGCCAAACCAGAGCATCGTCCCATCAGACAAGGACAACATTTCACATCAAGACAAGGGAGCTTTTGAACGCGAGTCTGGAAGGAACTTGGATTGCCGACAACACGGTTCCTGTGCTTCCCTCATGTATCCGAAAGTAGCTTTGGTCAGGATTCCGAGTTCTTTGTTGGAACCCTCTAAGAAGCTTCCAGAAGCGCCACCACGAGAGGAGAGTTTGACGGCACGACCGTTCTCTGCTGTACGTTAAGCGAGCAGAACGTGTCTGGTGGTCCTCAAGTAGCCATCAAACTGATCCTAAGAGAGACTTTCGTGAAGGTGAAGAGAAGCAGCAAGACTCACCGCCACGTAAAAAACATAAAAAAAAGAGAAAATCCAAAAAACGCCGGTCGTCATCGTCGGTTGACATGGGCCTTCCCCGTCATAAAGAACTGAGGTTAACTCCTCAGAAAGAGGATCAGCTTGTCAAGCTTCCTGGTCCAAACCAGCCGGTTGTGGTTTTGAACCATCCGAACCCTTTAGTTCAGACAGTCAATGTCGGCGTCCAAACGCTGAAGAACTATAAGTGGATACGTTCAGTGGATCATGAACCTGTGAGGAAACAGCCTTCCCTCAAGATGAAACTCAAGAAAGTTCACGGAGGGAAGTATCAGGTGATCGAGTTAGTCCTCAATGGAGTCTCGGACCAGCATCTCTCGTGAAAACCAGCTACTGTCCCTTTGTGATATTTCATGGTTGTATCTGTCAGATTTTTAGAATGGTGCAATTTTAGAGAAACCTGACCCTGTGTGAGATCATTTTGAAGTTTAATGGTAAATGAAACTCCCTGGTTGGTGGACATTGGTATTTATACACTGATAAACATTTCATCAAATAGTTTGCAATTTGACTGACCATATTTGAGCTACACTAGTTATACCTAGGAACAAATATAACTTTTCCAACATTCCTTCCCTGTCCCACTTGATAGCTGCAATGACAAACATCTTCATTTAGATTCTTTTTCTTGGAACTGTATAACTTAACTGTGCCAATATGTAGATGTTATAATCGAGAAGGTCAGAACTCTGAAACTAAGAGGTTTTAAACAACACTGATGTCTGTTTTAGGATGTTCTGTGTTCACTTGACATGATTGTACAGCTCATTTCAAACACAAGTCACGTCTGGATACGTCATATGTTTGGAGTTTCACAGATGTTCATTTCTTGCCGTTTTACTGTCATTACATGAACACGCAAGCATCAGTGTTGATGTAACTCTTTTCTGATTCATGGGTGATGTTTGGCCAACTCTGGCACACATTGTCTGTGTTGGGTTGAGGCTTTGCCTTTTGTGAAATCCAAACATATGACATAAATTTAAAGTGTTTTTGCAAACACATTTTTAAAAATGTTTGCGTACATTGTCTCAGTATTTCAGTGCTCACTTGTCGTAGTTTGTACATCATACACAATGTTCCTTTTGTAAAATGTACCCTCATTAAAGTCTGGTGTTTAACTTCTTAAAACCCTTTTTAAATCTACCTCAAATGATCAAACTTGTAACTCTCCGTTTCCTTTTATTACCGTTTAAGTTGTGCAAAGTTACAGCTTAATTTGCATTTTAGGGCATCTGTCCGTTATTAAAGTCAAACTGTTTAAGAAGAAACAAAATATGTCATGAGTTTTATGTGCTGAATATTGTTTCAAGGCTTCAGAAGCGTAATATCTATTTTTAAATTATTCATAAAGGCCAAACAATGTAAAGTGTGATTAAATGAAAATTTAAATGGATTAAAAGCATATGCAAAAACAGATGTTGTGTGCGTCTGCATTCAGCCAAACAGTGTGTTCACAGCGAGTTCAGTCGGACTAAAGCAGTAAATTGTCTTTTTAAAATGTCACAAATATTTTTTTTCTAAGTGGGATTGGCACATTGGCACAGGTTAATCAGACACGCTCTGAATGACAGATCATGAGACTTGTATTTAATCCTTCAGATATTCCATTGGAGCTCGACTACAACTGCACGTGTAAACACACTGAGTCACGTTATTAAATGAATGATGTTTTATATGTTGTATGGAAGTAAATTAATGACAAATGTCTGAAACAAAAAGCATGTTGAATCATACTAATTGAAATCACATGCATCGCATAAACAGTGCTTGTATTTCAGTGCGTTGTATTTTCAGGGCTGAAATTCAACATTTTTTATCAATTAGTGATGCATTTTTTTATCAACTAGTGTAATTGGCATGCCTTTTTGTTTTAGAGACTTTTATCATTAAATTACATCCATGCTCTTTACTTTTGTACTCTTATAAAGTTAAAAGGTCAGTTAAAAGTCCTGTAGACATTGCAGTATGATGTATTTGCTCAAGTCAGCAGCTCCGTCAGGTCCTGCTTTGTGATTGGGTACATCAGGACACACTGTCTCTTCTGATTGGTCGCTGCAGAAGTTTTGCGTCCGTCAATGAGAACGATGGGGAAAATGGAGTGGAACTTGATGATGTCAGTGACCGAATCGAACCTCTGAAAGACACAAGACACGAGAGATGATGCACCGTGTCCGCTCCGTCGTAACACTGAGTTCGGCAGCTACTCACGTCGTTGGTTCTGAGTCCCGTTCCCAGAGTGTATTTGCTGATTTCCTCACTGAAGCGGATCTGAATGTTAAAAACTCTTTTGTCGTAAAACACGGCGAGGACCAAGGGCTCGTAGGTAGTGTTCTTTGAGCAGTCGCGCACTAGGAAAGCTCCTTCCTGTGGGAAAAAGTCAAAAGATTCTGCTCATATTGTCTCAGTATCTATATAAACATATGTTTGATTTCTGAGTTTACGGTTATCTGCTAAATAGTTCTCGAAACACAATGTCATAACTTTGAAGGTGTTTTTACCCGGTTGACCAGATGAAGAGCGTGTTCGGCCTCCACGCGACCAACCGCTCCGACATACCAGTTCTGCTCCTCCAATCCCTGCAGGACAGATGACATTAAATGGAAAATCACCGTATATATTATCTTGTTAATGTTATGAGTTTTTTTTTTTTTACCAATTTGACCTTTAGTCAAAATATCATAACGCTATCTTCCAGTGAAATGTCAGTCTTCTCTCTAGTGATGTATGCAGGAAATGTCCAATCATTTAAGTGAGCTTAAGCCCCGCCCACAGCTGTCTGCAAGCTCACATTCAGCTCCGCCTCCATTGTTGCGTGCCACGCCCACATGCAATCAACAACCAGCAGATATAACCAAGTTCCCGCCCTACTTTCCATAATCTGTTCGAAAACTATAAAAACTCTCACTTGAAATAAAATTAAAATTGTAAATGAATTTCAGTTTTGTTCAAGGTAATTAAATCAACTGTTTTTCAATAACTGAAGAATAGGTAAATCATGGTACATTTGGGGTAAAAATCGCCTAACCCTAAGTCACAATAATTGATGATATTAATAAACAGCTGGCTGACTTTTTCCATTTATTGACATGGTGGGAGTCACATGATCAATATCATTTATTAAGTTGGGTTACTTAAAGATAATCAGTCATCATATTTATCATATTTAAAAATATGTCTCTTAATCATACCATATTTATTGTTACTACTGTAAAGCCATATTCTATTATTATTGGATATCCTTAAAGCTTTCAGAATCTTTACATTTTTTAAAAATAATTTGTAATGGCTTAAAAAAATGTAATTATTTTATTTATCAAAATAGACAAGAGTGCATTCTTTGCTGAAGTCATTGTTAGGAACTAGAATGAACTATTATGCAAAACATATTTCTTTAGCTAAAGAGTTTATGAATATGGAAGTTTGTTTCCACCACAGAATAAAAAGAATTAAGAAGGTAACTGCGACTTTATCTCACAATTTAGACTTTTTTATGGCAGTTCTGATTTTCTCGAATTGTGAGATATAAATGTGCAATTCTGAGAAAAAAAGTGCAAATTGTGAGATAAAAAAATCTGTTGCTCCATTTGCAACATGCATCATACACGTCTTTCTGCAATAATACACTATTTTCCATGAGACGCACCTTTAGCCCCGTCGAACCCTAATGTCAGGACACAGGAGCGTGTGTGTAGCGTGCCGTACCTGAGCAGGTTTACTGTGACAGGTGAAGCTGCCGCCGGTTTCTCCTCTCACTGGCGGCCACTCGTGATGCTGCACTTTCTTCGTGTGTGAATCTGTAACGAATCCAGAGAGTTTGAGGCGTCTGTGATGATGAATCTGAGCTGTGAGTGAAAGCGTTCTTACCGGACGAGCTGCTGTCTCCCTCACAGACACTGCAGGGTAACACACACACACACACACACACACACACACACACTGCAGTTAATCTGATATGATAACCATAGTGATTAATGCAGTCAAAGCAGATGAAGCACAGGATGATCAATACCTGTCAAAATCCTGAGATTCCAGATCCAGAGAAAATCTGTGAGACGTGTGACCTGTGTAACCGGGATATTATATTATATTATATTATATTATATTATATTATATTATATTATAGTGGCAATAACTTACTTGCAGAAGATTGTGTTGTTTTAACCTGAGGCTGAAATAGAGAGTGATTATTCATGTGAATTATCTGATCACACAAAAACATCATATGACTTTAATGGTGATTTTTGTCCATTTCATTATATTTGGATCAGCTGTTCCTTTAAATACAATATTTGTGGCCAAAACAAAGGTTATACATTTCTGTATGTATTTGTGGTTTCATATAGTGTTTTGTGCTTCATAAGCGAATAAATGCTGAAGGTTTCCACTCTGATAACATGTCCCACTATAAGCTTTTAAATTTGTTTTGTTTTTTGTTGTTTCTGGAAATATTCAGTTTTGTTTTGTAGTTTGTGTCTAAACAGAAATGGTAAAAATAGTGACAACTTGCCCCGCTCTCCTCTATATGTTCTCCTTTTTATTTTTATTTTTTATTTCATGGTACTCATCATAATAGAAATGAAAACAGTTGATGAGTACCATAAAATGAAATAAAATAAAATAAAATAAAATAAAATAAAATAAAATAAAAAAAATGTATTAATTTTATTTAAAAACATTAAAGTAAATGAAGTAAATCAAGATTAAAATAACATTTGTCATTCATAGTGCTGTCAATCAATTAACTAATTAAAAAATGAATTAATCACACATTTTTCTGTAATTAATCTTGATTAATCGCATCTAACATCAATATTTGCTGTGTAGTTTTATGTTGTAATACGATTTCACACTGAATCTCAAGATTAATATAGAAACATCATAAAGATATTTTAAATATGTGTGTAATGGTAAACAGTCACAAATAAACAAATTACACAAAAAAAACAGATGCTGCGTTAATTGCGTTAAATATTTAATTAACTTAATAATGTCAGATTAGTTAACATTAGTTATGCATTAATTAACAATCATCAATTCATTTGTAACAGTATTTATTAATGATTTATTAACTATTAATTTATTAACTTAATTAGTGAATTAGAATTAATATTAACTAAAGTTTTAGAAGCATTTATCATTGTTAATTAATGTTAACAACTGAAACCTTACTGTAAAATCTTACCCTTATTTTTAATGCATTAAACAGAAAATATTAATTGCATTAATTAACATGTTATTTTTGACACTCTAGTCATTTGACTTGATCAAGTTTGTTTGACTGATTTATAGTATAAAACACAAAAACTTATGAATGAAATTGATATATAAATGAACTTACATTCTCTGTTTCACATGAACCCGATCTGGAAATGAGAAACACTGAATCAGACAAATAACATGAGTGTGTGTGTGTGTGTGTGTGTGTGTGTGTGCGTGCGTGCGTGTGTGTGTGTGTGAGAGAGTCTCTCACTGCATCCACGCGGGTCTGTTGTTGTTGTGTGTTCTGGTTTGTGGCGACACTGGAGCCGGTCTGGAGGGAGGAGACGAGCCGAACAGGTTTGGACAGTCAGTGATGGTCTGTACGGGCAGAGGCGGTAAACTCAGGTGATCTCTGGGTAATGATCTCACCGGCCTGCAAGCGAGCACATGTTCACGTGTGAAGACGTGTGGTGTGTTTCAGCAGGACATGGATCTGATATCATTGATGTGAGAGTCGATTACCTCGGGGTGTGACTGTGACGGCCTGTCATGAAGAGATTCACACATGATTATCTCCAATCTACCACATTTATTTTTTCTTATCATTCAGATGTTATATATTAAACATGTATATTAAATATATACAGTATACTAAACGTAAATCATTGTATTAATCTGACCTTTACACTACTGCTCAAAAGTTTGAGGTCGGTATGATTTATTAATGTTTGTGAAAGAGTCTCTTCTGTTCACCAAAGCTGAATTCATTTGATCAAAAATACAGTAAAAATTGTTAAATATTTTTCCAATGTAAATCAGCTGTTTTCTATGTGAATATATAGTAAAGTGTAATTTATTCCTGTGATCAAAGCTGAATTTTCAGCATCATTACTCCAGTCTTCAGTGTCACATGATCCTTCAGAAATCATTCTAATATGATGATTTGGTGCTCAAGAAACATTTATGATTATTATCAATGTTCATATTTTTGACCAATTTAAAATGTTAAATCTCACTTATTCCAAACTTTTGAATGGTAGTATATATATATATATATATATATATAATTAATAAACATGAATGACTTTACCCTGTCAGCAGATCCCATGGACTCCAGTCTTCCAGCTGTACACAGACAGTTCACAATTCAACATTATTTTATGTTACATTATCAGAGAGTCAAAAACTAAATGGCTCTTTAAAGTCACCATGAAATCAAAGTGACTATTCTTATTTTATGGAACATTGCAGTATTTATTATAAATGATTTTTCCATGCACATCATATGGACAGCTGTACCCGATGCACTTTTCGGCAGTCTCCCGGGTTTGAGTTCTCTGTTGATGGCGGGTCCTTTACATCCTGTGAGGGAGGAAGTCAAGCAGACAGTTGCCATGACAACAGCAGGCAAAAACACATCAACAGGAATCTTGTTACAAATTACAAACAGACTCATCAAAAATGCAACGTAATGGGTTATATCGGTTTAGAGTTTGTTTTGATCTGTTTGTTGTAGTCTGTGTTTCTTGTATTTTTCCTCGTTTGTTTCCTTGGTTACTGATTTGATTAGAGTCCTCGTTTCAGGTGTGTCTAGTTAGTTTCTCCCTTTGTTTGCCTCTGTCAGTTCTCGTTTGTGTTGATGCTGTTTTTCCTGGATTACTGTGATTAAAGTCTTGCATTCCTCCTCGTCGTGAGTGTATATAATATCACGTAACAGAAGAACCGACCTAAAAAGATGATCCTGTGGGGACTGAGGCAGAATAGTCGTCCTTTGGAGAGAGATGTGGAGGAGTTTCTTGAGCTCTCCCATCAGGAGATGAAGGATGAAGATGGGGTTCCAACATCGGTCTTCAGCGGACTTTATTCGCGTCAAGCTTTACACTGTCTGAATCGTTCCCTATCCCCTAAATAGTGCACTATGTGCCATTCACCATGTAGAAACTAGTAAATGTGTGAATAAGTGACCGATTTCAGCCGCAGCTTCAGTGTCTGTTTATAGTGTAGGAGGGGGCGGGGCTTCAGATTCTAGAGAGCATTTGATTGGACAGAAGATTTGATGAGAAGCTGAAGTGTGATGTCATGAAAATCTGTGATCCATTTTAGCGGAAGTGAGAGACTGTAAGTTTTGAATGCTTATATCTCCTAAAAGTGAATTTTGTCATTGTTTTGGAACACATCAGCTTATTCATAACCTTAAGGCTAACAAATTCATACTAAAAGCTAAAAAAACTTACATTTTGATTTCAGGGGACTTTAACATTGATGTACATCACCTCGTCATAGCATGCACTGTATTCTTGTTATGAGTATGAAGGAACACAGACTGCCAGCCCACAACATCATGCTCAAAGACAATAAACTTTCCCTCCAAAGCTTTAAATTACCATTGGTTCACTGAATAAAGGACACTGCCCCAGTGACCCTCCCTCTCTCTTCCTTCTTCTTCTGGTTGCTGTTCATGTAAAAAAAAAAAAAAACTGGAGACATCTGGTCCGACCGCGTGACCTTTCCTCTGCTGCTGCTATTGTAATTTCCTCGACAATGACTGAATCAGGCTAACATCGCAAGTTCATCATCATTTCTTCGTTCAACGCCGAGGAAATTGATTGGTGATGGTTCTGTTCAGATTGTTAAATGACTCTTATCCATTGCTCCTGTTTCTGTTCAAGTATTTATAATTAACACCTTTGAGCTAATTTGTGTCAAACGTCACATTTAGTTGTTGTTTTCAATGTTTTTGACCCATGTATCCTTGTATTTTTTATAAATAATGTTTTTATATCACAAAAAAAAAATGACTAGCCTAACTAATACAGAGTTCAAACATTATTAAAGACAAGTAAACAGTTATAAAAAAAACAATAAACAAATTACAAAAAAAAAAACATATCCTGCGTTAGTTGCATTAAATATTTTAGCACAATAGCAGAAATGAATGTAATGGTTTTGTTAGCTGTAAATTAAATAATTTTAAATACATTTAATTGAAATACTGCCTATCTCTAACAGCAGGCAGGTGTGTGTTGTGTTGTGTTGTGTTGTTGTTGTTGCTCACCTGGCTGAACACGCAGGGGTCGAGGAGGAGGAACGAGCACAACATCCTGCAGACACAAACACATGTGTACACAATTCAGCCCATACAACACAAAACACAATCACACACCAAACACACACTTACTGCTGTGCTGATGTGACTTTTAGTGGCGCGTTCAGCAGGACCGCTGTCTGTAACACAAACACACACATTTAAATATGCTAATAAAAAACTGACTCAATCGGACGTACTAAGTTAATAGAAGACTGCACAGTATTAATCAAACACAATCACACTTGATGATTTGACTTGATGACATGAGCTTTTCCAAATTAAAACTGTTTCAAACTCAAAGCTTTTCAAACTTAAAACTGTTTCAAACTCAAAGCTTTTCAAACTTAAAACTGTTTCAAGCTCAAAGCTTTTAAAAACTGCTTTTAAAAACTCAAAGCTTTTCAAACTTAAAACTGTTTCAAACTCAAAGCTTTTCAAACTTAAAACTGTTTCAAACTCAAAGCTTTTCAAACTTAAAAATGTTTCAAACTCAAAGCTTTTCAAAACTTAAAACTGTTTCAAACTCAAAGCTTTTCAAACTTAAAACTGTTTTTCAAAAACTTAAAACTGTTTCAAACTCAAAGCTTTTAAAACTTAAAACTGTTTCAAACTCAAGCAAACTTAAACTTTTCAAACTCAAAGCTTTTCGAACTTAAAACTGTTTTCAAACTCAAGCTTTTAACTTAAAACTGTTTTCAAACTCAAAGCTTTTAAAACTTAAAACTGTTTCAAACTCAAAGCTTTTCAAACTTAAAACTGTTTTAAGCGCAATATCTTTTCGAACTTAAACTTTTTCAAACTCAAGCTTTTCAACTTAAATCTGTTTTAAACTCAAAGCTTTTAAACTTAAAACTGTTTCAAACTCAAAGCTTTTCAAACTTAAAACTGTTTCAAACTCAAAGCTTTTCAAACTTAAAGTTTCAAACTCAAAGCTTTAAAAATTAAAACTGTTTCAAACTCAAAGCTTTTCAAACTTAAAACTGTTTTAAGCGCAAAGCTTTTCGAACTTAAATCTGTTTTAAACTCAAAGATTTTAAAACTTAAAACTGTTTCAAACTCAAAGTTTTCAAACTTAAAACTGTTTCAAACTCAAAGCTTTTAAAACTTAAAACTGTTTCAAAGCTTTTCAAATTTAAAACTGTCTCAAACTCAAGCTTTTTAAACTTAAAACTCAAACTCAAAGCTTTTAAAACTACTACACACTTTCTGGCCAGGCTTTCTCAAGCCAACCTGAAGTTTGTCCTGAACGTGTTAATCTAGTAATGTGTTTGAGTTGCACTGACTGATCTGCGTCACTAGATGGAGACATCAGAGAGATGAGATGAAGATAATTTCAGCTCAAACATTAACATTCACTCCTGTTTATGGGCTGTACATCTCTTGTGTTTATCTAGTGATTGTTACTGTTAATTAATATGATTGGCAGCAGCTGAAGAAATCTAATTATTTCATATAAAAATAGTGTTTATTGGTTTGTCTCTGCATGTCAAAATGCTGTGTATGTGATTGGTTGACTGACTCTGTCATGTGATTGGCCAGCTCATATACTGTACCAACCTTCATCCAGGTATCTGTGTGTGTGTCTGATCCGCTCTCTTCTGTTCATGTCATCCTGAGAAATCAAACACACTCATCTGAACATCGATTCATTACAGATCAGTCACATTCTCAGCAGAGTCTGACTGTAAACGAATGAAGCTGATGATGAAATGAACGAGTCAGTCTCTCACCATCATTAATGGAGATGCATCATCACGAACACGAGCTCCTGCACACACACATCACTGCAAAAATCATGTTCTTCCTCAGTGTTTCTGTCTTGTTTTCCAGCACAAATATCTAAACATTCTTAAATCAAGATACATTTACTGGAGAATTAAGATGACTGAAGATATTGTAGATGCTTCTGTCTAAAGTGATCTACAACAAGCGCTTTAAATTTCTCAGGTTGTTTACTTCCTCTTTAGCTATAAATGTAAATGACCTCATCTCAACAGCCCTCCAAAATTGACAATACAATTCATATTCTCTGCAATATTCCATATTCTCTTGTGAACCTCTGCTTCATGTGACCTCACTGCTGACCCTGATTGATGTTATAAAGCTCAAACGAGCTGTGTCATGATCGAATCATGTTTTAAGTGCTTGATTTAGCGCTCATCATGGCTCAGATGTCTCTTCTGAACGCTGCACATGTCCACTGCTAATTATAGTGTGAATCTCTTTATGGTTTCCTGTCACCCTCCTGCTGCTTCCTGTTTGTCAGATCCACAGCTGACAATCAAACATTTCACGCTGATCTGAGAACAGCTTCAATTACACAAACGCACATTTGGTTTCAGTACATTAATGTCAGATTATGTCTGTTTAGATGTGGTATTAAAATCAAAATCAAATGCATGTTTTTCTATATCAACTGGCACTGAAATATGTTTATTTTAGATTTCTGAAACATCATGCATGTTTAAAAGTTCATTCTTCTGTCATAACTTACAATTATTCATTTATAGTTTTTAGTGTGTTTGTATGTGATTTCAGTGTGTCATGTGACCTGACGTGACCTGGCATACATGCTCATTTACGTTAGTTACAGCTGGAATCACAGTCGTTATTTAGCAAATAATGTGCCTATGATGAATCAACTTAGACATTCTACGCCACAAGAGTCATTCAAATATTTCAATATCAAATCAATAATGCATTTGTTGTATTCTGTTATATCGTCTCCCAACTATTCACAATCAGGAAGTTTAAGAAAAAAGTTGATTACCTAGAAAAGAGGAAATACTTTACTGGAAAGGTCCGTTGTCGCGGCGCGCTGCTGTCTACACTGGAAGCGTCAATTCCATTCGTTCAACAGTTGCGCTTGCGCGTTTAGTACATCTCAAATGGATCAGGCCGTCCGTGTAATGGCAGCGACTCGCGCTAAAAGTGATTTAACCCTAACCCATCCAGTGTAGACAACATCGATTATAGTAGGTTCAGTTTGCTTTGCTTTAAGTGTTTATGCTTGAGTTAATTATTATTATTAATTGCAGTTGCAATTATCTACCACAACTTAACATTATAAGTTTATCTTGTTGCTGTCTCTTAATGCAACTTCACATTTCAAGTTGTCTAAACAGCACACACACTTTAAGTTGAAAGGATTATAAATGGAGCCGTTTACACCGGAAAGAGTATTTCAGTGACAAACACGCTGTTTTTATTCTCGCCGGAAAGACATTTTAACTAAATCTGAGCATGGTTTAGTCGTTTTGCTCGAAGGCCAAACAGTGATAGAACAGAAACATCAGTATTTTATCATTTGTGATCAACAAATGTGATTCATCACAGTGTAATAAACTGTACACGACAAAAACAACAAAAAAGAAGTTCTTCCTCAGTCTTGTTTTCCAGCACAATATCTAAACATTCTTAAATCAAAATACATTTACTGGAGAAGAGAAATGACTTCAGAGCTTAAAACAAGAACAAATATCTGCCAGAAAAGCTTAATTCAATTCAAAGTTCATTTTTCTGACCCTACTGGCAGATATTTGTTCATGTTTTAAGCTCTGAAGTCATTTTGCTTCTCCAGTAAATGTATTTACAATGATTTAAGAATGTTTATAGACTAAAATACTGAGGAAAAACATCATTTTTGCAGTACATCTCCATCGATTGTTCCTGCTCCAAGTCGAGAGACGATCAGAGCCGAATCCGTTCGCATGCATCATTCTGCAGCTTTATATGAAAATATGAAATGATTTTGATATTCCAGTGAAGTGATTCCTCACATATTTCACTCCTGCAGTGATTTGAGTTTTTTTGATCCATCAACACTTAAATCTGTGAGAGACACATGACCTGTAAGCACTGCTCAGTCAGTACTGTACACCGGCTCATTTCCGCACATGTATTTATATGAGTAGATGGACACTCAAACACGAGCGATGATTGCTGCAGTCACCAAACTTCACAGATATCTCACTTAACAGCGTCTGAACAGAACAAGACTGTCGGCAGATTCAGTTCTGTGATCTGAAATCATTTATGATTGGCAGTTTGCAGCAGTTTCGGATCAGAGCACTCAAACACTCAACATCTTCCTTAAAAATAAAAGAACAGTTTAATCTGAAGAACCTTTAGAGGAATGGAAAGATTCAGTGGATGTTAAATGTTCCTCATGGAACCATCAATGTCAATAAAGAAGAGTGTTTGCACATTTATATTCAATCATAAATAATTGTCTTGATTCTGATCTGATAACTTTCCTTAAATATATTCCACACTTCTGGAGCTTCATGATCAGACTTTGATACAACTGTCAAAGCTGCTCTGAATGACTGGAAAACATCTTACCTTCATCTGCTGAATAGCGGGAATGGTTTGCCGAGCTCCAGCTCATGTGTGTGTGTGTGTGTGTGTATGATTGACAGTTATTCTGCAGCGACGCCCCCCTCAGAGAAAGAGTTCTCAACTCACTTCCTGTGTGAGATTAACATCAGCCAATCCCCTGATGATGATCACACACACTCTCTTGATATGAGAAGCCGTACAGGAAGTGATCATTTCCTACTGATCTATTTCTTGAAACACACGCACAGACCACACACACACATTTAGAGACGCACACACTCACAAACGCGCACATATTTAGAGAAGCTCACACACACACACACACACAGCAGCTGAATTTGTCAATGATTCTCATAACAGTCGTGATGTTTGTGGTTCTGAATGATGTGTCACAAATAAACCTGAACAATCTGACTGTTGTAAGGTTTGTGAAAAAAGTTCAGCCAAAAATAAATAAATAAATAAATTCTATATGTGAGAATCATTTACCTAATTTGGTGTTCTAGAGAGTCTCTCATTATGTTATCACCAAATATTGGGTTCAATCTTTGTTTTCTTTCAGTTGGCACAGGTTTTGTGTTTCTGATTGATCACGGTTCATAAACTCGATCAGTGAGGCTACGATCAATCAGATCCAATTGAAGTCAGCTTACTGAAAGAGAACAAGCTGACAATTTTACCTCGTGATGTTTAATTACTGGATCTTCTGTATGCATACATTTAATCTGCTTAAACTCCGCCCCTTTCTTACAATCCACTGCAAGCTGGCATTCAGTCCCGCCTCCTTTTGAGTGCCACGCCCACATCCAATCAATTCCTCATGGACAAAATCAAGTCCCGCCCTACATTTGTTGAACTGCTGCTCACTGCAGAGCCAAATTATGTCCATCTTGTAATGGGTGGAGCTTGACCTGATTAGGTTTAGGGATAGGCTTATGGTAGAGTTAGGGTGTGGCTGGATGTCAAGCTCCACCCATTGGCTCTGTAATGAGCAGCCTCTGCCTGAACACCAATCAGGCATAACATTATGAGCACTGACAGCTGAAGTGAATAACACTGATCATCTCTTCATCACGGCTCCTGTTAGTGGGTGGATATATTAGGCAGCAAGTGAACATTTTGTCCTCAAAGTTGATGTTAGAAGCAGGAAAAATGGGCAAGTGTAAGGATTTGAGCGAGTTTAACAAGAGCCAAATTGTGATGTCTAGACGACTGGGTCAGAGCATCTCCAAAACTGCAGCTCTTGTGGGGTACACAACAACGAGTTTGAGGTGTTGATTGGCCTCCAAATTCTCCAGATCTCAATCCAATCAAGCATCTGTGAGATGTGCTGAACAAACAAGTCCGATCCATGGAGGATCCACCTCACAACTTACAGGACTTGAAGGATCTGCTGCTAACATCTTGGTGCAGATCCCACAGCACACCTTCAGGGGTCTAGAGGAGTCCATGCCTCGACGGGTCAGGGCTGATTTAGCAGCAACACAATATTAGGAAGGTGGTCATAATGTTATTCCTGATCGGTGTACATCACAATAGCCACACTTCCATAATGTACTTAAAGTGCTCTTTTTTCACGCACAATTTTGTACTTGATATAATGAGATATGCAATGCACATATTGCCTACGGACGTCAGGACTTAATCGCGTATGGATTTCAGTGCAAGCAAACTGTTACAAATGATTTTCAGCGAACTCACAACATACCGGAGGACATAGCAAGATCACCGGGATCTCCATGGATTGTCGCCGGACCCAGCAGATGACGCAGGTGGCGGAAGGAGAGGAAACAGAAACAGAGGATGCCGGGCAGACCTATTCATTCAGCTACGTGGACAACCGTTTAAACCACCGCTTCCGAGCATCTTTCTCACCAATGCCAGATCTATAACTCACAAAATTGGAGCTGCAAATCGCAACAAACCGTCTTGTTTGTGATTGTTGTGTGATGATAATAACCGAAACTTGGCTGCACACGCAAATTCCTGACGCTGCGGTTCAACTAACAGGATGTACAGTCCACCGACAGGATAGAAACAAAAGACACGGGTAAGAGCAGAGGAGGGGGACTTTGCATCTTTGTGCACAACGACTGCTGTAGCAACTCCAATATTATAGACACGTACTGCACACCTACAGCGGCATGTGAAAGTTTGGGAACCCCTTGAGGAATCTGTGAAAATGTGAATAATTTTATCAAAATAAGAGAGATCATACAAAATGCATGTTATTTTTAGATGCATTAAGAGCCGGGAGGTGAAAACTTTTGGAATTTGAAGATCAAGATAAATTGTACTTAATTTGTCTTCTGGCAAAGGGCAATACTAAATGAAAAAAAAAAAAAAAAATATTATATTATTTATTTATTTTTTTAAACAAATTAAGAAAAAATTGTGACATCTTCATCCTGTTCAAAAGTTTTCACCCCGGCTCTTAATGCATCATGTTTCCTTCTGGAGCATCAGTGAATGTTTGAACCTTTTTTAATAGTTGAGTTTGAGTCCCTCAGTTGTCCTCAGTGTGAAAAGATGAATCTCAAAATCATACAGTCACTGCTGGAAAGGGTTCAAATGCAAAATGCTTGGAAACTGATGAATCTGCAGGAGCTGGAGGATTTTCTGAAGAACAGAGCTCAGTTTAACTGCTCAGGACAAACAAGAGACTCATGAACAACCATCACAAAACACAAAAACAGTCGTGGATCATCAGGTAACCACACACAGTATTGAGAATCAATGCTTCACATACTTATGAATGGGGTTATTTTAATAAATTCAGCTATTGTTTTGTCTTGTGAACTAAATGCAAACATCTTTTATGTAAAACATCTTACTCAGGACAGTACTAAATAAAAAATAACATGCATTTTGTATGATCTCTCTTATTTTATTAAAATAATTCTCATTTTCACAGATTCTGCAAGGGAAAAATAGACTGGATCATGTGTATTCCAACATAAAGAATGCCTATAGGGCTGTTTCCCTCCCCCATCTGGGGAAATCAGACCACTCCTCACTGTTGCTTCTCCCAGCATACACCCCACTTAGGAGGAAAAGCAAGTTGATCACAAAGATCATAAAAACTTGGCCTGAGGGAGCCCTTACACAATTGCAGGACTGCTTTAAGCAAACGGACTGGGAGGCATTTGAACATCAGGACGTGGGAACAATACACAGAAACTGTTTTGTTTTATATTAAAGTCTGCATGGACAATGAAAAAGATTGGGGTGTTTCCAAATTGGAAACCCTGGATGACATATGAATGCCAGTCATTACTCAAAGAACGACAAGGCTTTGTACAGCGCTGCTAGAGCCAATTTGAGAAGAGGTATCAAACGAAAATTGAAGACCATCTCACAGACAAAAATCCTAGAAGAGTGTGGCAAGGAATTCAAAACAAGCCTGTGCCAATGAGCTTGGTGGGGTGATCTTTCACTGACATCAGCCACCATCCCACTCTGTTTAAAATCATCATCCCTGTTCCTAAAAAAGCATCCACAAATAACTTGAATGATTACAGACCGGTTGCACTAACACCAATTATCATGTAGTGCTTTGAGAAACTGATCTCACAGCACATCAAATCCAGTCTTTCCTCCACCCTTGACCCACACCAGTTTGCATATAGACCAAACCGGTCTACAGAGGATGCGATCATCATATCCCTTCACACTGCACTTCACCATCTTGAGCAGCAGGGGACCCGTGTAAGAATGCTCTTCATAGATTACAGCCAAGACTTGTTTATATTTACAGCTGATGATGATATTCAGTGGTATTGGTAATTTCATGATGTGGAGAAAAAACAAAATGTCTATACGGGAATCAAATGTAAACCATTTGAGTGTTTAAATGTGTTTGGATGCATGAATAAATGTCTCTGTAAATGCAGTGAGTGTGTTTAATGCTGAATCATGGGATATCGGCTTTAGGAAGCATGTCCTGTACGATCCCTGATGACAAACATGAGCAGGAAAACCGCATTCATCCAGAGCTGCTGATGTCACTGTGATGATGACTGCGTTTGTGGTGAGTCCGAGCATGCTCTGTCACACACACACACACACACACACACACACACACACAGGTTTGTTTTTGTGAACTGTGGGGTCATTCCATAGGCGTAATGGTTTTTATACTATTTAAACTGTATTTTCTCTCCCCTACACTACCCCTAAACCTAACCATCACAGGAAACTGTGCACACTTTTACTTTCTCACAAAAACTCATTCTGTGTGATTCATAAGCCTTTTGAAAAGTGGGGACATTGGGTAATGTCCTCATAAGTCACCTCTTCTTGTAATACCCATGTCATAACCATGTCACGCACACACTACTCTCTCTCTCTCTCTCACACACACACACACACACACACACACACAGAGTAACTAATGTATCTCAGCTGTGAGCTTCAAACTGAACACGTTTATGGACAGTGAATCATGTAAAGCTGCAGATCTGATTCATCTGGACCGATCACTGGAAAAGCAGAAAACAGCACATCAAACACAAAATACCACGGAATAAAAAAACATCACGGAATCTGACATCGGATTCAAAACACATGTAGACGATACTTCTGAATAACTGTTGCGCAATCACTGACGAGAAGGAACAAGAAAAAAGACTGAGACCAGAAGAGCCAAAGAATCTGATCAATCCTGCCAATAAAACACTGGATTACACTGACGGCACTGCAACTACATAATGTTTTCACGAGCAGAGTTCAGTTCATCACACACACACACACACACACACACACACACACACACAGATAACAGTGCAGAACTATGTGTTGTTCTCATGTTACACTTTTGCTCACTGTACACGGCAGTTTAGAGAGAATGACGTTATCATCACAGACACACTAAACTAAAGACAGACCAGCTAACTCTCCATCACACAAATATGATCAATTTCCTAAACACACACACACACACACACTCCAGCAAAAGACAGAAAACCACAGTACACCAGATCATATCAAAAATAACTTTATTAGTGAATGATTCCTTCATATAAAAACCAATAAACAGAATACATCAACTATGAGATGAAATTAATGAGAAACATTTCTATAATTGTGACAGATATAAAGACACACATTCAACAAATTAGCAGCAGTGAAAACAGTATACTGTTCATTATTGTATCAAAGTATAAAATAGATTTATTTCACATGCATTTGTCCATATATCTGAATACATTTATTAACAGCTCTGAAATACTTTTCCAGCACAAACATCTAAACATTCCTAAATCAAGATTCATTTACTGGAGAAACACAATGACTGAAGATATGAAGTTTGTTCACTGAACAAAGTGAGTTTGTGCTTAAAACAAGATCAAATATCTGTCAGAAAAATAAACTTAATTCAAAGAAAACAAGATTATTTTTCTGATATTGGTTTCTGTTTTTCATTAAACAACATATCTTCAGTCATTTCTCTTCTCCAGTATCTTGATTTAAGAATGTTTAGATATTTGTGCTCTAAAACAAGACAGAAACACTGAGGAAGAACATGATTTTTGCAGTAAACGATTCAAAAAACTCGTCTTCATAAACTTTGATGAAAATGAACGTGTTCTGCTTTGAAAGTCTCGGGCTTCATCACATTGTGAATGTGGAGCGTGAAGCCGAACACGTTGACCCGGCGTCACTGATGTTCCAGTTATTTCAGGAGTGCGATCCGTTGAATATATTGTGCATTCAGGACTTCAGCTTATTCTTCTCACTTCCAGTCAAATGTCCTTCCAGCCAGCTGGAAGAACTTCTGGTTGGGTTCGCGGAAGTAGTCGTAGAGTTTCTGCAGGATTTCCGGCGCCACGCGAGGATGTTTGCGACCTTTGGAACGGTGCAGGCATCGCTCGCGCCGGCGGTCGCGCAGACAGTAGAAACCTTTGGTTTGGTTGAAGTAGAAGTTGGAGGCGTTTATCTGCGGCTCCAGCTGGAGAAACTCCTCCACCTTCTTCATCTCTGGCAGAGGGTCTCGGATGAGCGCGTCGCCGTCCACCAGATGCATGCGGCTCCTGGGAAACACGTCGAGCCAGCGCCGCAGGTGCACGTGGTACAGGCTTCGGTTCAAGGCCTTGTAGTCGAGGTTGAGCTCTCCGTTACGCATCAGCAGCGTCTCCAGGGTTTGCTGGCGCTTGCGCTTCTCCAGGCGGTTGTGGAAGACCTGCGTGTAATCTGACAGCAAGCGCTCCGTCGGCTCCCGGACGATCAGCAGCAGCCGCGCGTCGGGCTGCGTTCGCAGGATGCGCTCTGGGACCCGGCCGGAGGTAAAGTACGCCGGGGGTCTTCTCCACCGTCAGCTGACCCGGCCGGGCGTACGGCATCTGAGAGATGTACCAATCCGTGCCGCGCTGGTAGTGACTGTCCCAGTCGAAGAAGTGAACCTCGTTCTGAGCGGCGACCACGTCGCTGTGAAGCCTCAGCATCTCGATGAGAGCGCGCGTGCCGCCCTTCCTCACGCCGATGATGATGACGTCGGGCAGGCGGAGCGTGCCGTCGGTGGGCGGGGCCACGGTGGCTCGCGGGACGACCGAAAGGATAAAACAGAGTAGAGCGAAGATAACGGCGGCCATCAAAACGACCCGAAGCGACTTCAGCCTGACAGCAAACGCACGCTCACACGACTCTGAAAAGAAACACAAACACAGCATGTTTATACGTCAACTCCATTCATGCTTATGAAAGAGAATTTTAAAAGCACTCATGTCCTGGTCGAACTCATTATGAATTTTATGAAATCTGTCACATCACATACAACCTAACGAAAGCCCGTCAGTCGAGACTCATCGACTCAAGATATCATTATGGAAGCCCAAAATCATGATTTTGTAAAAATATATTAATGAGATAAAGTCAAAATTGTGTCACAAAAAGTCACAAGTAATATATAGAAAGAAATAATATCAACATTTTATCTCACAGTTTCAACTTTTAGTCTCAATACTTATGACTTTTCATGCGTCATAAGTAAGATTTACCAAAGTTCCAACTTTGTATGCGTCATTCTGTGTCAAATCAACCAAATTTTGGAAATATTAAATGTTACGCATGCATATTTACTGAGTTTTGTAGAGGAGGGTCAGAATGAGATTTGGAGCCAAATTAAATGACTTTAGAAAGATGGCAGCATCATTATTTTATTTTTACACAGAGACTGGTAAATCCAGTAGTAAAATCTGTTGACTTTATCAATCTTTGTTTCATTATATCTTGTATTACATCAGTCTTGTAAAAGAGATTTTAATCTCAATGAGTTTTTTAACCTGGTTAAATAAAGAAATGAATATGCATGAATATTTTCAGTGGTCAAAAACCAAATGTGGGTCAATTTTTTTAAACAGCTGATACTTTTTCTTTTAAAAGGGGGATATCTGAAGAACAAATAATGTTGAAACTAGAAATGCATAACTAGGGCCTTAAAAAATGAACATATCAAAATAAAAGTTTGTTAAGAACCAGAATCTAAGTGGAAATTGAGATAGCTTCTTCCAGAGTTATCGGCATGAAAACCCTGGAAAAACCTTTGGAACTCAGACAGGAATATTCTATCCGGTAGTTTTGATAGAAATAAATAATTCCTTTTTAAAAGAAAATAAGTATGAGCTGTTTGAAAAGTGACCCACATTTGGTTTTTGACACTGAAAATGTGAACAATTCACTCATTAAGATCTCCATATCTCTGAACTAAACCAAGCAGGGCCTTTAAACTGAAGACAACAAAAGAAAAGTTTGTTAAGAACCAGAATATCTAAACATACTGAGATATCTTAATTACTCTAGGAGTGAGAGGGGAAGTGAACTGTCTCCACTGGCATATAATGCAACAAGGATTGATGATTAAAGTCAGCTGAATTTACTAATAAACCTCCCAATCTCTGTGAAAATAAAGCAATGATGTTTCCATGATTGCACCTTTCTGAACTCATTTTCTCCCACCTGAAATTTGGCTTTAAATCTCAGATAAAAAATAAACAGTAAATATTCATCCATGGCAATTTAATATTCTGGCTTTCATCACTATATCTGTTTGTTTTTCTACAGAAGAAATAAAGGAATGACGCTGTAACTCTCAGATAACCATTTTTGAGACATTATTAAGCTGAACTGTATTTTATTGACCCCATTTCTGTGATGCTCATTAAAAGATAATAATCACACAATAACAAGGAAACGAATCATTTAAAGATCATCTCGTGGTTCATCTGTTCTAATCATCATGATCAATACTTCAACAGTCTTACCTGTCGATCGGATCCATGAGGAAAAACTGTTTATGAAGAGGAATCATCCGGAGAGTCACACACACTCACACTCACACACACAAACAACAGCGAAAGTTGCTCACGCGCTCACGCACGCGCGCTCTGAAGGTCCTGCACAAGTCTTCCCCACATAAAGCGCCGCGCCCCGCGCTGACGTCACCGCCACAGCCCCGCCCCGTTCCGATGGCATCATCGCGTCCCGCCCACCAGGGCTTCATGAAAACACATTTTATCACATATAACGCTTTTCACATTTATACATGGTTTCAAAGGAACTTTACTAAAAATCATGATGTTAATGTTTATAATCAGCAGATTAGAGCTGCCCACCTAAAAAACGTTTTTCTAACGTTATGAAACGTTCAGTTTTTTAAAAAGTGTTTTTAAAACATTTTTTCTCGGTTATGCAAATGTTAAGGGAACATTTCAGTTTATCTCTGTGAAAAATTGATGGGAATGTTGCTTTTGCATGTTCAGAAACATTTAAAAAACGTTAGATGAACGTCCAACTAAAACATTTAATTGAAAAAACATTCCATGAATGATTGTTTTTGTGCTAACATTTTGAGAACATTATTAAAGACCAGATAACATTGAATGAACGTTCTATGGAACGTTTGTTCATAACTTCATATCTTTATATCCTCATAATTATACCAGTGAAGTCATATTAGTTTTACAGTCATGTTACAGATGCTGGTTTTACACAATCTGCGGTGTTTCCAGTTCTGTCGTTCATGTTCAGTCAGATCAGCTCCACTATCAAACATTAATGAACAACCCTGTGATGGAGTCACACCGCAGCCATAAAGCCTGTTATGCATCACCTCGCTGCACCTTATTTCCTCCCGTGAGTAAACAGACGATCCTCACAGATTCACAGGAAATAACCACCTGAACCGACTGACACACACATTAATCTGGTTGCGTAAGTGATCACAGAACGCAGCGACTGAATGAAACGCTCTCAAGCGCTGTTGGACACGCAGGTCTTTGTTTTTAGTGCTTGTAACCATAAAGCAGTGAATGATAACACACACACACACACACACACACACACACACACACACACACACACACATTTATTTTCATACAGTATCACTGAAGTCACCAGGCTCAAACCCATCAAAAGAATGTTTCTTTTTCAAATGTGTGTTTGTTCTCGTCACTGAACTTTGTTCTGCTGTAAATCTGCAGTATTTCTGAATCATGTTGAACAATCATCTGAAAGATTGTCAGTAAACTCACAGCTCCTCCATTTTCAATGTTTGAATCGTTTGCAACATTGTACAGATGCATACGTTTATAAAAGCTTTGTTTGCTAGAGTTTCTTCTTGATGAAGGTCAAAGTTTTGCAAAACACTGAGAAAGTAGTTTTGAATCAGATTTGTATCTTGTTCAGTAAATATTTGTTCTTGGACATTGAACTTTACACTCTTCATCAAATGGAGAAACACACTGTTTTATTTCATGAATCATATCAGGACTGGCAGGATTATGTTTAGTTTAGTTGTCTTTTTGTTCCTATGTGTGTGTTTCTGGTGGTTCAGTTTAGTCCTGATTAGTCCCCTTTGTTCCTTAGGTTACTGATTATTATGTTCACCTGTCAATCATTGTGCCTCCCCGTGTATTTAATCCCTTGGATTCATCATTTCATTGTCCGGTATCGTCTTAATTTCATGTGGTTATGTGTTAGTTTTCTCCTGTGGATTAATAAAGAAGTGCTTGTGTTGTGCAATTACTACAACCACCCATGTGTGACTAAGACATAATCACACACATGATGATTTAGTGTTTCATTCACAAACTGACAACCTAATAATAAATTAAATTCTGAAAATGTAAAATTAAAATAAACAATTTTAAAATCAAATCAAAATAAAACACGTATTAAAAAGATTTTTTATTTTTATTTGAAATTAAAGTGAAATTAAAAGCATAATTTAAAAAAAAAATCAATTGTCCTGTACTGCTCTGAGACACAAAGGTTGAGGATCCAAACATAATATTTATTAAAAGGGTAATCCACAATCGTAATCCACATCCAGGCAAAAGGACATACACAAACAAACAGACTAGAGACAGAGGTAGTGCAGGAGGCCAGGGCGGAGCAAGCTGAGCAGAGGACCACCTCAGCAATGCTGGAGACCCCCACAGCAGAGTTGATAGGACTGAAGATCTCCACGGTGGAGCAGAGGACCACCACAACAGCGCAGACCACCACGATGGAGCAGGCGGAGCCGATGACAACTAAGGCGGAGTCTGGTGGAACTGGAGACCACCACAGCTGATCAAAATTGGAACATAAAGCACGAAGAGGTTCGCGTTGGCCTCAGGCACCATGTAAAACCCAACAGGGAGCTCAAGGGTGTCCTCAATGGTCATAACAGGACCAGCTGGGCGTTCAAGGTTGACCTCTTGGGTCATCTCAGTCCTGGCAGAAAGTTCATTAACAACCTCTGTGGCCACATCGAGGCAGACAGGCAGCTCAGGAACGACCACAGTGTTCACATCAGGGTAGACAGGAAACTTGGGGACAACCTCAGTGGTCATGTCAGAATAGACAGGAAGTTCGCAGGTCACAGGACTGGGCTCTGGGGCAGGAGAGGGTTCTGGAGTGGACTCATGGGCTGAAGTGGGCTCTGGAATGGACTCATGGGCTGGAGCGGGCTCTGGAGTGGACCCATGGGCTGAAGCAGGTTCTGGAGTGGACTCATGGGTTAAAACAGGCTCTGGAGTGGACTCATGGGCTGAAGCGGGTTCTGGAATAGACTCATGGGCTGAAGCAGGCTCTGGAGTGGACTCATGGGTTAAAATGGGCTCTGGAGTGGACTCACGGGCTGGAGCGGGTTCTGGAGCAGTCTCATGGGTTGGAGCGGTCTCATGAGCTGAGGCGGGCTCTGGAGTGGACTCATGGGTTGGAGTGGACTCATGGGCTGGAGTAAGTACTGGAGCAGACTCATGGGCTGGAGTAAGTACTGGAGTGGACTCATGGGCTAGAGTGAGTTCTGGAGGGGACTCATGGGCTAGAGTGAGTTCTGGAGGGGACTCATGGCTGGAGTGGGCTCTGGAGTGGACTCATGGGCTAGAGTGAGTTCTGGAGGGGACTCATGTGCTGGAGCGGGTTCTGGAGTGGTCTCATGAGCTGAGGCGGGCTCTGGAGTGGACTCATGGGCTGGAACGGGTTCTGGAATAGACTCATGGGCTGAAGCAGACTCTGGAGTGGACTCATGGGTTAAAACGGGCTCTGGAGCGGACTCACGGGCTGGAGCGGGTTCTGTAGCGGTCTCATGGGTTGGAGTGGTCTCATGAGCTAAGGCGGGACTCATGGAGTGGACTCATGGGCTGGAGTAAGTACTGGAGTGGACTCATGGGCTGGAGTGAGTTCTGGAGCAGGCTCTGAAGTGGACTCATGGGCTAGAGTGAGTTCTGGAGTGGACTCATGGCTGGAGTGGGCTCTGGAGTGGTCTCATGGGCTGGAGTAAGTACTGGAGCGGACTCATGGGCTAGAGTGAGTTCTGGAGTGGACTCATGGCTGGAGTGGGCTCTGGAGTGGACTTATGGGCTAGAGTGAGTTCTGGAGCGGACTCACGGGCTGGAGCAGGTTCTGTAGCGGTCTCATGGGTTGGAGCGGTCTCATGAGCTGAAGCGGGCTCTGGAGTGGACTCATGGGTTGGAGTGGACTCATGGGCTGGAGTAAGTACTGGAGTGGACTCATGGGCTGGAGTAAGTACTGGAGCGGAATCATGGGCTAGAGTGAGTTCTGGAGGGGACTCATGTGCTGGAGCGGGTTCTGGAGCAGTCTCATGGGTTGGAGCGGTCTCATGAGCTGAGGCGGGCTCTGGAGTGGACTGATGGGCTGGAGTGGATTCATGGGCTGGAGCGGACTTGTGGGCTGTAGTGGGCTCTGGGGTGGACTCATGGGTTGATGTGGGCTCTGGGGTGGACTCATGGGCTGGAGTGAGTTCTGGAGCAGGCTTTGGAGTGAATTCATGGGCTGGAGTGGACTCGTGGGCTTTAGTGGGTTCTGGGGTGGACTCATGGGCTGAAGAAGACTCACGGGCTGGCCATTGCCGTAACCGGGAGTGCAACCGACAGTGGGACCACAGACTTGATACCATTGCAGAGATTCCAGCTTCTCGCACTGAAATTAGCGGTGTGTCCTCCAGACTTGAAGCCAGTCTCAAATGCCTAGGGTCTGCCTTAATGGCTTCATGTGCAACGTTCATGATGACCGGGAACACTGACGTGGCGCCCATGACGGCTGAAGACTCTAGCATGGCACCTGTAATGGCTGGAGGCTCTGGTGTGGCGGCCATGATGGCTGAGGTCTCTGGTGTGGCGGCCCTGTTGTGAACAGGCTGTGGTGTGGGAACAACCGGACTGGAAGGTACTGAAAGTACTGGACCAGCGATCATCTTAATTGGACATGCTGGTGACTGTGGTGGGCCAAGCTCCAATGGCTTGATGCATGGCGCCCGCCTCAAAAAAGATATTTAAGGGAAACGTCCCCCTCTACTTCCCCAACAGTGAAGAAGGATCCACTCAACAACAGCACACAGTCCAAGAATTCCATCAATGATCCTCGCGGACCATCATGGATGAGCTTAGATTGAAACTGATCATTAAAGTCCATAACAATAACAGTCAATGAGGGCAAAATGAGAAAGTCTGTGAGATATGCAAGGTCTAGGAAATCTCAGGTGTGGTCCTCGAGGGGTCTGTTACCTTGCTTCAGATGACTAAGTCTTCCCCGCTTCTTCAACGCTCCGAAACACAGTATTGATTAAAAGGATAATCCACAATCGTAATCCACATCCAGTCAAAAAAGCTGGGGTCAATGACAAGCTAATAAATGAAATCCTAAACAAATACAATTAAAATAAATAATTTAAAAAAGAATAAAAATAAATAAAAAATAAAAATAAATATATAATTAAAAAACAAAAACGATTACTAAAAATAAATATTTTGTTTGAAATAAATTAAGCAACACAAATCAGCAGTTTCAGCAGATCTCAGGTGAGTTTCAGCCTCAGAAACATTCATGTGTTTTCAGTCTCATGAACTACTAACACGTCCGCTCATATTAACAGAGAGAGATTGTGATGTGAAGTATGTTTATCATGGATTCACTTTGAGCTCTTGCAGCTGCGGAAACGGACGGTATATCTCTGTGACAAATGGCTTTATTGCATCTCATGTTGAGCCAGATCTCAGTCTATAAATCACACAAAACATGGAACATTCTGGGCGGCTGATTGTAGCGAACACAGTCACAGGAAGAGCCTGAAAGCTGACCAGATTTCCTGAAGCTCAGAAAACCGAAAAAACTGGCCGTGAAACCGCCGAGAAACAAACAGACACACATTAGTAAATCAGACAGGTCCGATTGTGCCAGCGGATGGGCGGCAGAAACTAAACACACACATCCACCTCTGCACTCTTCAGAATAGAGCTTTTATTGGCATTGATGGTTCCATGAAGAACATTTAAGATCCATGGAATCTTTCCATTGCACTAAAGTTCTTTAGATTTTTAAAATGTTCTTCACACTAAGAAAAAATGTTTCTTTTAAGAACTGATCACTAAAAGGTTCTTTCTATGGCATCACCGTGAAAAACTTGGAGCAAAACATCTGCAGCAAATAAGAAATAATGTTGATAATAAATAATAAATAATATATATATATATATATACAGTACCGATAGATACTTGTTTTGCTTTATTAGTGGGAAAATATTTTTGTTTCAAATAAATTATATGAGTAAATGGGAGGCACAGAAGTGATATTTCCAAGAAAAGGGTCTCATACTTTACAATTTCTATCCTTTTTTTGCAGAAAAACACAGGAAGCTCTTATGAGAAGAATAAAATGCAGATCTATGGAAGATCTGCGGCTTTAACTGCTGCGTGCAGGAAAACACGAGTGATCCCGCGAAACATGCTTGTAACAGAGAGCTGCAGACGTATAATAACTGAACAACCTGTGGCGTGTTGAAACAGGACAAACACGAGAGAAATGTGATGTGAAGAATGACTGAAATGACTGTAATGTGGCTGAGAGTTCACACATTTTTGTGTTTCTGAAAACATCAACAATAATCCTGAAATCTTGGAAAAAAGAATGGAATTTAAGGTTGTTAAAGGGTTAGTTCACCCAAAAATGAAATTTCTGTCATTACTCACCCTCATGTCGTTCCACACCTGTAAGACCTTCGTTCATCTTCAGAACACAAATTAAGATATTTTTGATGAAATCCAAGAGTTGTTTTATAGAAAGCAACGAAATTACCATTATTCAAAGTCCAGAAAAGTAGTAAAAACATAATAAAATAGTCAAAGTGACTGCAGTGGTTCAATCTTAAAGGGGACCTATTATTCTCCTTTCACAAGATGTAATATCAGTCTCTGGTGTCTCCAGAATGTGTCTGTGAAGTTTCAGCTCAAAATCCCCCACAGATCATTTATTATAGCTTGTCAAATTTGCCCCATTTGGGTGTGAGCAAAAACACACGCCGTTTTGTGTGTGTCCCTTTAAATGCAAATGAGCTGCTGCTCCCGCCCCCTTTCCAGAAGAGGGCGGAGCTTTAACAGCTCAACAACAACAAAGCTGGAGAATCTCACGCAGCCAAAATGAGGATTGTCAGTAACAGTGTTCAGCCTTACATTGTTCAAACCGGAGTCGACACTGATGGAGAGACTCAGGAAGAAGTTACAACTTTTAGACGTTTCTGAATGGTTAGTGGATAAATTGATGTAGTTGCTGTGGAGTTGATTCAACTCATCCACTAGCATGTGCCGTCATGTTCATCTTTTGTGTTGAATTGACCCTCGTTTGTGAAGCAGTCCGGCGTAAAATGACGGCATGACAACAACACTCTACTACAACAACTCTTCCTCTTCTCTAAAGCAGCCCAACATGGCCCCGCCCCCTTTGCTGTGTGTTCTCGGGGGCGGGGTTTATGTAAATTTTAGGGTTAGTGATGTCACCAACCCAGGAAGAAGCTCGTTGTAGTCCCTACCAGCCGTTTGTTGTAGTCCTTAAACAGAATTCTGTAAAAGAAAAAATCTCCCTTTGCATTGAACTTTGAGCGTCGTAACTTTACAGATGCAAACAGCAACATTACACACCAACTAAAGTTAAAAAAGTCAAATCATAATCAACCACTCTTGCATCCTGCTTTGAATCGATCTGTATTGTATAAAGCATTACAGAAATAATGTCACGCGCTCAACTTCACCTTCCATTTCCAGTGACGAATGAACAGAAAGTGATGTCAGCTGTGATTTCATTTATGATCTCTTTATTGAATCTGTTGAACAGACTGATAAAAGTGCAAAGGTTTTCAGACAAAATAAGGTTAAAATGCAAAAACAACTGTATTTGTGAGATAATGAACGCCACTGAATTAAACATGCATCATGAGATCATGTGATAATAGCATGCAGTGTGTGTGTGTGTTGTGTGTGTCTGACCGCTAACGTGTGTGTCCAGTGAAAACACTCTGTAACCACAACACTGGAGATCAGAGAGGGGTCAGGGTGGTGCAGGTCCGTGTTTGAGCGAGTTTGTGTGCTGATGTCAGTCTGTGTGTGTGTGCGTGTGTGTGTGCGTGTGTGTATGATATTACATCACAGGGAAAATACAGCTAAAGCCTGTTAGACGCCAAAGCAACAAGAACAACATCTACTGACGCCTGCTGAGCTGCTCGACTGAAAATGAGTACTGAACATACACAGATCCAAATCAAGTCAGCTTTATTTCTACAGTGCTTCATCATTTCAAAGCCGCTTCACTGAAATAAACAGGAAAATAACAGAATCAATGAGGCAAAACATGAGACAAATTCAAATTCAGTCGTAAAGAAGCTCTAAAAACACAATAGAGTCATTATTCAGATCTGTTCAATGTTGATTGGGTGAACAAAAATATGTTCTAAGAACATTTTAATAATTTTCTCATTAAAGGTGCAGTATGTAAGAATTCTGTCCGCTAGAGGCCTATTCAAAACAAAGGCGTAGCTTGATGACGCCAAGTTTCCGAGCGTGGAATCTTGGGACATGTGGTCTTCACATCACAGCTAGTGGAAAACAATCGGGATTGGATTTGGGCAGAAATCATGTTCATGGATGTGATTATTAATGTTACTGTAGTGTGAAGCAGAGCAGGAGCGAGTGTTGTGGAGCTGAACGAGGAGCTGGAGCGATTGATCAACACACGCCTCACGAGCAGCGGGACTTTTATTATGCCACAGTCGCCGGCGCCGCTGCCGCTTTTCCGGTCATGAGTATGAGGAAACGCAGCTCTGTTTATCATATTAGATACATTTGAGAGTGTTGAAAATGATGTTATAACGTTACTCTGTGCGTTCGCTCGGCGGCTGCTGTGAGACACTGTTACACACTGCAGTAAGATAGATCGATTTTACAATATCATATTAAATGCTGGATGATTGTGTTGATAAATGGCATGCAATTAATTTAAAAACGTATCGTATGATGGAGAAAATGCTGTATTACTGTTACTAAAAATAAAGCTGCATCTGATTATGCTATGTTAGCTACTTCACAAAATAGTGTTTTTCTCTGAGGCGTGGTAAAGCATGAGACTCGCAAAAAATCAAGAAAATTAGATTTAAAGTTAAGTCAAGTCACCTTTATTTATATAGTGCTTTTTACAATGTAGATTGTGTCAAAGCAGCTTTACATTGATAACTGGTACATTATTTTGGCTGCACAGCAGCTCTTAAAGAATAGTGTCAGTGCAGGCAGATCAAAGCACTGTTGAATATCAAATGTCAAGTCAAATGTCAAGTGTCCCCAACTAAGCAAGCCAAAGGCGACAGCGGCAAGGAACCCAAACTCCATCAGGTGACATCAGGTGGCAAACAAGTGGCAAATAGGTGTTAAAATGGAGAAAAAAAAAACCTTGGGAGAAACCAGGCTCAGTCGGGGGGCCAGTTCTCCTCTGGCGAACAGTGCTTTGTTACGATTCAGGTTGCTATCATAAGTCTGAGAATCGCAACATTCAAAGTATTTATTCAGTTCATCCAGCTGAGGATTTAAACAATAAGACTAAACGTGTTGAGCTATATAACAATAATTAGTTTTCTGTCTATAAATATATCAAAACAGATGTTCCCTTGTCTATTAAAACATGTAAATAATAAAGCGTCTTTGGTGTTTCCATGGTTTCTACAAAATAAACCCGAAACCGAGGGTAACGCGGGTGCGACTCAATTCCCGGAGCCTTGGTTAAAATTGCAATTTTCTCACGATTTACAAATAGTTGCAAACATTTGGGATATTGTTAGTACTCAAGTGAACAAAATATATAACACTGGCCTAGTGGTTTTTGGATATTTTACTGCAAAAATATTACATATTGCACCTTTAACATTATGAAATGTTATTTCTGACTGTTCTCTGAACGCTTAAAACATTCAGTTTATTAAATGTTTTAAAAACGTTAATGGAACATTCCATTTTATTCTTCAAATGTTACTTTTGAACGTTCTCCTTTAGTAACATTTAAAATGTTAGATAAATGTCCAACTAATATGCTTCAGAAAAAAAAAAGTTCTATAAATGATGTATTAATAATGTTTTTGTGCTAACGTTTTGAGAACATTATTAAAGATCAGGTAAGTTTGAATGATTAATGTTACTGGAAGAACATTTGTTTATTACTGAGAGCACTACAGTAAATAAAATAACGGTGAAAATATCATAACAGCAAAAACAGTGCTCATAAAATGACTATTTATTTATAATCAAGTTATTCATCAAAATGTATCATTCTAAATATAAAATGATTTGAAAGACTTCTTCAGTGCATGTTAAAGCATTTATTTTACTTTTCCATCTTCAGTCACAGAGTGTCTGTTAGTGTTGTAGAAATGTGAGATTTGAAGCTGACTTCTGCTGATGAAACTGCAAACTGTTCTTCAGTAAAATCTTCTTCAGTTTATTTTTTAAACTCATCATACCTCAAGCCGTCACTTTTATCTAATTATATCTGCTCTTTAACTGTAAATTCCCCTATGAGGCTCAGACGCAATCGGAAGCAGTAAAATAATCGTAATGACTCCACACAAATGAGGATTTTTACAAAACATCGAATCAGATCGTTGGGGTGCAAATCGGGCCCAAAATTGGGCTTAAAATCTTCAAGTGTGTGACGAGCTTTACATGAACTCATCTAGACATCTTTCCTTCCTCAGCATCTTCATCTCTCGATTATTCATGTGTCATTTTTATGACCGTGACATTCAGAGGAGCTGCTCTGTCAAAACGAAAGTGTGTGTGTGAGCGAAACACACGTAACACATGAGCGGCAGACTAAGTGTCAATCTATAGGGCGAAGGGTCGACCAGCACACTTCCTGTGAGAACCACAACACACACACACACACACACACACACAGGCATGTTGGGTTTTTATGTTTTATGGGGACATTCCATAGACGTAATGGTTTTTATACTGTACATTCTCTCCTACACTACCCCTAAACCTAAAAAGTCATCATTTACTATGTTTATTAATCCACTGACCGCTGGATGGTCCCCACAATGTAGGTGATCTCAGATTTTGTGTACACAATGTACTATCTGTACCACACACACACACACACACACACACACACACACACACTGTAAACAGTTACTTCTACAGGATCTTCTGTTTAAGATGCTTCCGAATGTGTCATTCTTGTCTTGCTGATACAGTGTTACAGTCTAACCTGCTGTTGCTATGGTTACCATGGCAGCCTTGAGTCAGTGTGTGTCAGTGTCTCCCTCTGCTGGTCGCATTCAGGACTGACGAATCAAGATCACATGAGATTCATTCACCTTACTGTATCACTTCAGTCTGAAACTAAACCACAGCATTTAACAATTAGAATATATTAACATTATGTATTATATAATAAACATTAACATGAAAATTTAAATTAACATTGAATAATGAAACTAATTAACATTAAATCAAAACATTTAGAGTGACTCTTTATGGCTGAACAGACTTAAGCTCAATTTTATACACTTTAAAACCTCCAGAAAAAAAACAAGCATCAACTAAAACATCAGGAATGTTATTACATCAGTGATGATGTAGTTCCGACAGTGACCAGCAGAGGTCAAACTCTCCAGCTGCCCTCATGATGAACATTCCGAATCTCTCTGATCAAATTAGTTAAACATGTTTAAACATCAAGGATGCATTAAATTGATGAAAAGTGACAGTGAAGACATTCATAATGTTACAAAAGATTATATTTCAAATAAATTCTGTTCTTTTGAACTTTCTATTCATCAAAGAATCCTGAAAAATAAAATGTATCACAGTTTCCACAAAAATATGACCTTTTTTTCAACATTGCTAATAATCATAAATGTTTCTTGAGCAGCAAATCATCATATCAGAATGATTTCTGAAGGATCATGTGACACTGAAGACTGGAGTAATGATGCTGAAAATTCAGCTTTGATCACAGGAATAAATTACACTTTAGTATATATTCACATAGAAAACAGCTGATTTACACTGGAATAATATTTCACTGTTTTTACTGTATTTTTGATGAAATAAATGCAGCTCTGGTGAGCAGAAGAGACTCTCAGAAACATTGAAAGATCTTAATAAACTTCTGCGGTTAAGTGTGTGTGTGTGTGTATAATGTAAAATATGCATAAATGAAGATATATATGACAACGCCACTCTCCCCATCTACCTGAGCTCAGATCAGTCCTGCTCACTACAGTAATATCTGCTGCTGGAAGAGAGTGAGGTAATGTGTGTCCGAGGAACTGATCCGTGTGTGTGTGTGTGTGAGTGTGTGTGTGTGTGAGTGAGTGACAGAGTGTTTGTTTTGGTGGTGTGTTAACGAGGCTCTGGGAGCGTTAGTGAGAGAGCTGCACTGATACGCTACATTGATCTTTATGACGACCCTCCATTGTGCCGAGAGCCTTTTGACTTTATTACTGTGTGTGTGTGTGTGTGTGTGTGAGTGAGTGTGTGTGGGGCGTGTGATGAATACACATATGGAACTCATCATTCAGTGAGTGAAGAGCTGCTGTCTGACCTCACAAAACACCAACACATAAGCACGTTTCTGCCAATAAGAAAAAATCATGCTTTCAAAAATCTGAACTATGAGATAAAGAGATAAGGTCTGAATTATGAAATACTAAGTCATAATTATGAGATTAAAAATGAAATTTTGAGACGTCAATTTATGGCTTTCTATGTCATGACTTTTTATGTCATATAAAAAATAATAAAGATTTTTTCATTACGAAGATTTCCCAAAGCATGATATTCTGTGCGCTTGACGTGTCACGACACAGACTCGACACGACAGACCATGATCTTCACACACGTCACACACGTCACACACTCGTCTTCATGTCCTGAAGGAGAGCAGGAGGAACGTGTCTGTGTCTCACCATCACTGTTTAGTTACTGTTTTTTAATGATTTTTATTTTAAAATGATGATTAATTGTTTTAAATTTATTTATTTTGAAGGTATTTATTTTAAAATGATCACTTTTTAGTGATTTATTTGGACTGTTTTTGTTTCAAAATATATTTTACTTTGAATTTATTATAAAATAATATATATTTTATATAATAATTTTGTTTCAGTTTAAAATGATTTTTTGATTTCAAATTGTAGTGTTTTATTTTTATTGTATTTGTTTTGTATTTATTTTGAATTTTATATTTATTTTAAAATTATTTATTTGTATTACAGTTTTTTTCAGTTTCTAACAAGCATTGTTCAATACCGAAACCACATTTTTAAAACTCTTCACACAGTCAGCGAAACAGAAGTCAATGCAGACCAAACTGTGAACCATTTTTCATTGCTTTCAGACAAAATGCATTCAGTGACCACACTTTTCAAAATTCAGGAACTCTTTTCCCACACAGCATTCAAAATGATTAAAAACACATTCAAAACTGCATTTATGCAGTAATTATTTTAAAATATTCTCAATTTTATAGCCAAAAATTAAAAAAAATAATCATTACAAGCTAATTGCAATTTTAGCTGAAATTCCACCCACTAGAACCATCACTGTAATTTACTGTAATGAACAACTGCACATGCTGTTACAGTAATGTGTAGAATGTATTTTATTTATTCTTTTTTTATTATCATTGCAGCCCTGGAGTTTTTTCCCTCTTTTTTAACCTTTTGGTTATAATTTTCAAGTACTATATTCATATAAAAAAATTAATTTAATTTCTGATTCATTCGTGTTACAAATGCTTTCAATAAAGTGAAATTGTGTTACAGTATTCTATATGAAGAACTGATTTATGTGGAAAATCATTGAAACTTTAAAAAAGAAAAGTTCATCAATCATGTAATGCTTCCTGATGTTAGTGTTTTTGAATGAAGTGTGTGTTTTCTGAATGAGTGTTATGTTGGTCTGAGTGAGTTTTGTAGGTGAGATTAACTGTTTGGCCAACATTCATGCTGGTGTGTGAAGAGTTTTGAAAATGTGGTTTCGGTATTGAACAATGCTTGTTAGCAACTGAAAAAAACTGTAATGTCAAATATAATTTTTCTCTTTTTAGTAAGTAATTTTAAAATTATGTATTTCTTCGATTTCCTCTATTTATTGTAACATTTAGTTCATTATATAAATTATTTGTTTTGAATGTATTTGTTACAATTATTTATTTTAATTAATTTCATTGTGTGTTAGAGTGTGTGTGTGTGTTAGAGCGTGTGTGTGTGTGTGTTAGAGTGTGTGTGTGTGTGTGTGTGTGTGTGTGTATTCAGTGGGTGGCAGGACTCTCTTCACGGGTGGAGTATTATGGCTCTGACGGTCAGATCACAGTGATTCACAAATAAACGTCTGTTTCTGTGGAATCTGTGAGTCTCTGCATCTACTGTATCTCCATCACTGCTGACGTGAGATGGACAGGTGTCAATCATGAGATGGACAGGTGTCAGTCCTCTGTGAAACCCATCACAGAACTAAAACCACATTAGCATAAACCCCGCCCTGATGATATCATGATGACATCATCACCCCCCCCCACACCCACACACACACACTGTAGCTACAATCAGCATTTCAATGGAAACAAATCATCTGTTTCCGTAACGATTTAACAGCTAACGAGGAGTGACATTAATCCAGACATCGTTAGTCCTGACGACGAGGCGGCCGGATAGCTGTCAGCACACGTCACACACAGCTGAAACAACAACACACACACACACACACACACTCCAAACACACTTCAGACGCTTAACGGGAAAATCTG
>JAOTNS010004087.1:0-117500 GCA_028476615.1 Culter alburnus | reverse complement strand
TGGTTTTTTCTTTTTTTTTTTAAGACTTAGGTCTGTCTAATTGACATCTTATATAATAAATTTGACTCTTTTTTTCTTTTAATCGTTGTTTTTCCAGAATTTTAACTTTTTTAGCCAAAATTCTGACATTTTGTAAATTTTGACTTTGTATGTCATAATTTCAACTTTTTAATTTCATAATCGATACATAATTTTGACTTACTATTGCATAATTTAGACTTTTTGTCATAATTTTGACTTCTCAATCTCATAATTATGAATTAGTATGTCAAAATTTAGATATTTTTGTCATAATTATGATTTCCCGAAGCATGATTTTTTCCTCCGTGTCAGAAACGGGCTTCCGTAGCTTGGCTCTTCAGCGCCGTGAAGGATTTGAGCAGCAGTTCTCAGTGTTTCCTGTGAAAGACAATGATGATCTGCCGCTTCCAGCGGTTCTGTGTTCCGGTAAAGTCGGCAGCAGGGGTTTGGACGGGGGGAAGTGGAGGGTTTGGTTTTATTTGTGTTTGAATGACTGAGTGGAGCTCAACTCACTGCTGCGCTGATCCTTATGAAAATATTTGTGGCACTTTATCAGGCTAAAAATACTGGCCGCGCTTTTCATGATGTCAACGTCGCTCACAGGAAACACACACATTAACTGTGGTGGATAAGAGTGGCAGTGTTTCATCAGAGAGAGAGTGTGCTGGAGTAAACTGCAGCGGTTTATTTGGGTTTTACTGCAGAATCTCTTCAGTCTGCTGGACACACGCTGAGGAGCTCAAACCAACAAAACCAACACGACTTACACACAGGATCATATGAGTTTAAAGACCGACTCAATCCTGGATTGTGCTGCTCTTCACAACTCTTCCTGATGCTGAAGTCCAATCAACGAGTCCGTAAACTGAAAGAATGACATCACAGAATATAAGTGGAAATCTGAACGAGTTCTTATGAGCGCAGGAGTGATAATGTGAAGAACTACAACAATTTATAATAACTTCAATATATGAAGCCTTTCAGAATCCGCCAGAGTATTACCATCATGAAATTTATAGTGAAAACTTATTCATCAAGAACACAATAAATTGATCAAAAGTGACAGTAAAGACATTCATAATGTTACAAAAGATTCTATTTCAAATAAATGCTGTTCTTTTGAACTTTCTATTCATCAAAGAAAATAAAATGTATGACGGTTTCCACCAAAATATGAACTGTTTTCAACACTGATAATAATCATAAATGTTTCTTGAGCAGCAAATCATCATATCAGAATGATTTCTGAAGGATCATGTGACACTGAAGACGGAGTAAATGCTGAAAATTCAGCTTTGATCACAGGAATAAATTACACTTTACTATATATTCACATAGAACACACTGATTTACACTGGAATAATATTTCACTGTTTTTTACTGAATGTTTGATCAAATAAATGCAGTCTTGGTGAGCAGAAGAGACTCAGAAACATTAAAACATCTTAATTATTGCACACTTTTGAACTCTTATATATTTATATACAGTACAGTCCAAAAGTTTGGAACCACTAAGATTTTTAATGTTTTAAAAGAAGTTTCGTCTGCTCACCAAGGCTACATTTATTTAATTAAAAATACAGTAAAAAAACAGTAATATTGTGAAATATTATTACAATTTAAAATAACTGTTTCTATTAAATATATTTGACAAAGTAATTTATTCCTGTGATCAAAGCTGAATTTTCAGCATCGTTACTCCAGTCTTCAGTGTCACATGATCCTTCAGAAATCATTCTAATATGCTGATCTGCTGCTCAAGAAACATTTATGATTATTTCAATGTTTGAAAACAGTTGTGTACTTTTTTTTCAGGATTCCTCGATGAATAGAAAGTTCAAAAGAAAGCATTTATCTGAAATACAAAGCTTCTGTAGCATTATACACTACCGTTCAAAAGTTTGGGGTCAGTAAGATTTTTATTTTTATTTTTTTGAAAAGAAATTAAAGAAATGAATACTTTTATTCAGCAAGGATGCATTAAATCAATCAAAAGTGGCAGTAAGACATTTATAATGTTACAAAAGATTAGATTTCAGATAAACACTGTTCTTTTGAACTTTCTATTCATCAAATAATCCTGAAAAAAAATATTGTACACAAATATTTTGTACAATTGTACACATTAAATGTTTCTTGAGCAGCAGATCAGCATATTAGAATGATTTCTGAAGGATCATGTGACACTGAAGACTGGAGTAATGATGCTGAAAATTCAGCTTTGATCACAGGAATAAATTACTTTGTCAAATATATTTAAATAGTACACAGTTATTTTAAATTGTAATAATATTTCACAATATTACTGTTTTTACTGTATTTTTAATTAAATAAATGTAGCCTTGGTGAGCAGACGAAACTTCTTTTAAAAACATTAAAAATCTTAGTGGTTCCAAACTTTTGGACTGTACTGTATATAAATGCATTTACATTTTGGAACAAAATATCAATCAAAATAACATTTGTTGCGTTTTTTAAATGGAAGATAAACGGACACCGTGAATGTGATTCAGTGTGAAGATCTGACTTCATACAGACATCACCAGCTGTTTAAAAATCATTCAGACAGAGGCTCGTAACAGAATGAGATCTGAGTTTGAGCGAAGATGAAACTTGGAATAATATTTTATCACTAATGCAACAACATTCAGTCAAAAGTGTGTTTTCACTGATACTACAAACTCGCTGATCTTCCAACCACGGTCAAGTGTAAATGTACAAAAAACGTGTCTAAATGCTGTCTTGTTTTCCAGTACAAATATTTAAACATTCTTAAATCAAGATACATTTACTGGAGAAGCACAATGACTGAAGATGAAGGGCATCACACAACTTCAACACGTGTTTCATAATAATAATCTGGCCTCGTTTTCACACTTGGTCAACATCAGGAGTGTTTTTCGGAATATCTACAAATCAAATCATCCATCCAATCAAAAATCAATACTCAGACCATTAACCTTAACCTTTCACCTCCTATCTCAGAGCTAATTAATAGACCCTCCTCACAGAAACCACTGTCCAAAATATACAGAATAATATCAAAATCAGATAACGCACTATGCCTACCACATGCTAAATGGGAAACAGATTATCCTTTACTCCTGATCCTGATTTTGGACACAAATCTGTCAAATATTTAGTTCATGACAAATAATCCCAACCTACAACTCATACAGTATGAGGTAATTCATAGATCTCACCTAACTGGATGGAAATTGTCTAAAATGGGATTCACTTCAGAAACATCACATTGCACACAAAAAATAACCCAGACACATAATACACTCAAAAAAATGTTTGGTTAAAAACAACCCAAGTTGGGTTGAAAATGGACAAACCCAGCAATTGGGTTGTTTTAACCCAGTGGTTGGGTTAAATGTTTGCCCAACCTGCTGGGTAGTTTTTATTTACCAACTACTGATTTGACTATATGTCTGGCTTAAAATGAATCCAAATAGGTGAGAAATTAAAAATCAGACACATAATTACTAGAGGCAACAATGATAATCAAAAATGTACATTTATTAATAAGCAATTTAATAAATGTTTATTGTTATTATTCATATCTTATTAATAAATGCCAATTTATTAAACATATTAATAAATGTTAATTTCCAGCATATTTTGGGTTCATTATTAAGCAAGCAATACAGTAATTTTAAACAACAGTTGAGTTAAATAAAAACCCAGCACGTTGGGCAAACATTTAACCCAACCACTGGGTTAAAAACAACCCAATTGCTGGGTTTGTCCATTTTCAACCCAACTGGGTTGTTTTTAACCCAGCATTTTTTAGTGTAATAATAATTATATATTTGCCCCTGTTCCTCATCTCAACCCCCTCCCCATTTCTTAACAACATTATATTTTATTATAATATTGTTGTCAAGTTTTTCCTTACTGTTTTATTGTTACACTGGTTATCTGTTATTTGTGTCTGTTAGATATTCTACTCTCTGATTTATATTTGATTCATATGTCCGCACCTTAAACACCCAGATACACTACACACACACACACACACACACACACACACACACACACACACACACACACACCACACCACACACACGTGCAGGAGTTATTGTACTAGACTTGTACTTATTGTTGGCTGTAATATATGTGTTTGTAATGTAGTTGTCGCATTCTACACTTTGCATAATAAAAAAAAAGAAAAAAAGTATCAAAATTAAAAATCTGAATTAACATGATTTTTTCTGACCTCATTGGCAGATATTGTTTCTTGTTTTAAGCAATAATATTTTTCAGTAAACAAACTTATATCTATAATATCTTCAATCATTTTGCTTCTCCAGTAACTGTATCTTGATTTAAGAAGCTTTATAAGTTAAAACAAACTCACACAGAAACTCAACAGAAACAAAAACCTTTTTCACGATTTATCACAACATTTTTTCTTTTGTCAAATCAACTTAGAGTAATATTTATAGTTCAGATAACATAATATTTTGAGTTTCTGTTGATTAAACCAATCGCCTTCATGTATTACTCCAATTTTTAATTTCAGTGAACTCAAATTTTAACCAACCAGGTTAAAACCAGAAACTAAGTTAAGTTAAACCAAACAATCTCTTCTTCTCCCTACAGTGCAGCTGCTGTCGAAACCAAATCATCATGATTTTGACTGATGTCATTTATTATGGCTTTGACACAAAGTGTCCGTTGGTAATTGATTACAGTTGGTATTAGAGGCCAACACACACATACACACACACACACACACACACACACACACACACACACACACACCACACACACCACACACACACTTAAAGCTAAAGCTCAGCAACACACTGCTTTAATGAGTGTTTTCCATTTCAGAAAATGAAAGCAAGCATATGAACTGTGAAGTGGGACTTTACACGCGTGTTTCGAGCCGAGGATGGAAATCAGGCAGGTTTTCTTTGCTAAGTGTCGCCGTCTATTTTACATGTCAGAGTTCATGATTGAGTGCAGAGAGAGAGAGAGACACTTTAATTCAGAACCAAAACACAACACACACACAAACACTCATGATTGGTGGAGAGCTTCTCAATCATGATTGGCTAAATGAATGATGTCTATTTCCTCATGTATCTTATATCATAAAAATTAAATGAAACCCCGTAAATGTCTGTTGCTGGTTAATTCTGAGAATGATCAAGACGAGTTGTGTAAATAACCAGTTTAGACAGACGTGAAGACAGACCAGTTCCTGTCATTGAACATAGCTGAAGATGTACAGATTTATGGAGCAAATCAGAACAGATTCACTTCAACAGAACAAGAGACACCGAGAAAACAAGATGATTTTCTGACTCCATTGGCAGATATTTGTTCTTGTTTTAAACACAAACTCACTTCATTTTGAGCAATTTTTCAATAAATTCTTCAGTCATTTCTCTTCTCCAGTAAATGTATCTTGATTTAAGAATGTTTAGATATTTGTGCTGGAAAACAAGACAGAAATACTGTCATTCTTGTACATTCATACTATAGTTTGAACTTTTTAGTGGTTGTGACGTTAGTTCTAGTGCAATTTCAGGCACAGCTTGATGTTACGGTGTGTGTCTGATATTATTACTGATCATCAGCTCACAAATGGGAAGTTTTTCATCATGTTTTTCTCTCAATTATTGAGCCGCATGCAGCACTCAGACGGGAAACGACAGTAGAAATGTGTGTGTGTGTGTGTGTGTGTGTGAGAGAGAGAGAGAGGTTTCCACTGCAGCCGTGATGAATGAGGCTCTGTGTGAGCAGCCTAATGTGTGTGTATGTGTGTATGTGTGTGTGTGTAGATGCAGAAATTTCACCGAGCACTTTTAATATGTCTATAAATCCTGCACGATGTGTGTGTGATGAATCTACAGCGCGCTTTAAAGCGACGTGAGTCTCGCTGTGTTTTGTGTTTGTGAAGTGATTGGTGGCCTGTGTGGTGAAGTCGCCATGTTAGTTATGATTGGCAAAGATGGCAGCGCTGCTTTAACTCACACACACACACACACTCGTCCTGCCAGCAGCGGTGGGACTTGAGTTCCTGCCCAACTCAAACACATATCAAATAAACATCTCAGAGTCAATATATTAAAAGTGTTCCATTAAATATGAGTGTGATATACAGCGCTTATTAAGAGCTTAATGAACAGAGTTACATTCAAACACACTGTGTTCATTATCGTAAAATCTACCGACATCTCAGGAGGCCCGTTTCAGCCCTGTTTAATGAGGAGGTCAGTAACGAGCGTTTTATGGCCTGTAGCGCCCGGTGAACGGTCAACACATCAGTAATATCACTCTCTATCAAAGCTTCTCCTCACACATCACTCTCTAATGTGCTGAAGATACCAAGATAGCCTAAACTTATGCCAGAATGCTAGATAGATAGATTTGGACGATGACTGGTGATCTTTTATATGTAAATGACATTAATTAGGCGTCATTTACAAGGTGGAGAACTGAAACCATTCAGCTGCACGCAAGTTCAAGATCATTTGCGATTGATAGATTTCACATCTGAAAGAGAGTCGTGTTCGTGTGCGCAGTTTTCGTGTGTGATAGTAAGACAAGATTTTCGGACATTTCAACAATTTATAAATGAGGCTCTGTGAGTCATTCTTTGATTATGAACTTTGCACGTCCTTGTAGATTAGATGACAGCCAGTGGTTAGAGGAAAGTAGATTATGACGATGATGATGCGCTGAGGCGGTAAACTATGATGTCATGATGATGTCACTGAAGCAGGTAAACTATGATGTCATGATGATGTCATGAAGCAGGTCATGACATGATATGATGTCATGATGATGTCACAGGTAAACTATGATGTCATGATGATGTACTGAAGCACTGAAGGTAAACTATGATGTCATGATGATGTCACTGAAGCAGGTAAACTATGATGTCATGATGATGTCGCTGAAGCTGGTAAACTATGACGTCATGATGATGTCACTGAGACAGGTAAACTGTGACATCATGATGATGTCGCTGAGTCAGGTAAACTATGATGTCGTGATGATGCCACTGAGGCAGGTAAACTGACGTCATGATGATGTCACTGAGGCAGGCAAACCATGAGTCATGATGATGTCACTGAGTCACAGAGGTAAACTCTGCGTCATGATGATGTCACTGAAGCAGGTAAACTATGACGTCATGATGATGTCACGAGTCAGGTGTTATACCATGAGTCATGATGAGTCACTGATGAGTAACATGTCATGATGTATGTCGCTGAAGCAGGTAAACCCATGTGTCAGAGGATGTCGTGAAGCAGGTAAAACTGATGTCATGATGATGTCACGAAAGCAGGTAACTGAGTCTATATGTGACGCAATGAAGCAAGGTAATAACCATGATGTCATGATGATGTCACTGAAGCAGGTAACCATGATGTCATGATGATGTCACTGAAACAGGTAAACTATGACGTCATGATGATGTTGCTGAGGCAGGTAAACTATGACGTCTTGAATCTTGAAACCTCATTATGATGTCGCTGAGACAGGTAAACTGTGACATCATTATGACGTCACTGAAGCAGGTAAACTATGACGTCATGATGATGTCACTGAGGCAGGTAAACTGTGACATCATTATGATGTTGCTGAGGCAGGTAAACTATGATGTCACTGAGGCAGGTAAACTATCTTGAATCTTGAAACGTCATTATGATTTCTCTGAGACAGGTAAACTTGTGACTCATTATGACGTCACTGAAGCAGGGTAATATGATTGTATGACGTATGATGTCACTGAGGAGGTAAACTGTGACATCATTATGATGTTGCTGAGGCAGGTAACTAAACTATGATTCACTGAGGCAGGTAAACTGTGACATCATTATGATGTCGCTGAGGCAGGTAAACTATGACGTCATGATGATGTCACTGAGGCAGGTAAACCATGACGTCATGATGATGTCGCTGAGGCAGGTAAACCATGAGTCATGAGATCAGGTAAACTATGAGTCATGGTCATGTCTATGCAGGTAAAATATGATGAAATGCCACTGAGGCAGGTAATAAATGCGTCATGATGATGTCACTGAGTCAGGTAAACCATGATTCGTGATGATGTCACTGAGGCAGGTTTAAACGTATGCGTATGATGATGCCACTGAGGCAGGTAAACTATGATGTCATGATGATGTCACTGAGGCAGGTAAACTGTGACATCATGATGATGTCGCTGAGTCAGGTAAACTATGACTCATGAGAGTCACTGAGGCAGGTAAACTATGACGTCTTGAATCTTGAAACATCATTATGATGTCGCTGAGGCAGGTAAACCGTGACGTCATGATGATGTCGCTGAGGCAGGTAAACCATGACGTCATGATGATGTCACTGAAGCAGGTAAACTATGATGTCATGATGATGTCACTGAAGCAGGTAAACTATGATGTCGTGATGATGTCACTGAAGCAGGTAAACTATGATGTCGTGATGATGCCACTGAAGCAGGTAAACTATGATGCCGTGATGATGTCACTGAAGCAGGTAAACTATGATGTCGTGATGATGCCACTGAGGCAGGTAAACTGACGTCATGATGATGTCGCTGAGTCAGGTAAACCATGATGTCGTGATGATGTCACTGAGGCAGGTAAACTATGATGTCATGATGATGTCACTGAGGCAGGTAAACTATGATGTCATGATGATGTCACTCAAGCAGGTAAACTATGATGTCATGATGATGTCGCTGAAGCTGGTAAATTATGACGTCATGATGATGTCGCTGAGTCAGGTAAACTATGACGTCTTGAATCTTGAAACATCATTATGATGTCGCTGAGGCAGGTAAACTGACGTCATGATGATGTTGCCGAGTCAGGTAAGCTATGACTTCACGATGATGTCACTGAGGCAGGTGAAGGAGGAGAGGACAGATGAATTTTACATTCTCCTCAGTTCCACATGTGAGCAAGGGAATGTGTGTGTGTTTCTCTTCATTTGTCACACCATGGTGGTCTTGGCAACCTGCAGTGTGACCTTTGACCTTGTCAATGTGTGTGGAGCTCTGCCACTGAGAGCTAAATAAGCCGTACTGCCGCTATCAGCCTCATAGTGAGCCGCTCACATATGGTAAAAGAATCACAGCGAGAGACGTGTGTGTGTGTGTGTGTGTCCAGTGGGTCACAGACGGACGAGAGAGAGAGAGTTCTTTCTCCATCTGGAACTTCATACACAATCAGATGAGTCCGAATAAAATAAAAAAAAATAAAATAAAATAAAATAAATAAAAAATAAAAAAAATAAATAAAAAAAAATAAAATAAATAAATAAATAAATAAATAAAATGCATGGGTTGTACTGGTGCTTATCTATGATTATTTAAATAATTGTAATAATCACTAAGAATAATTAGACTTACAAACAAGCTCAGGTGAGTCCAAACACACAAAGCACACACATGCATATATATTATATAAAAAAATATGAACAAATATATATTATTTAAATTTACACAATGCATTAGTCGTATTATCAGTACTGGCTTTAATGTAGGATTAATTAAATCATTTTAACAATGAGAATTACAAACAAACTAAAATCCAAACATCTGGATGTGTCACTGTAACGAGGCGGTGCTTAACTGTCACAAATAATAATTATACTGTCCTAATGGCTTTCTTTAAGCAACATACAGTAAAGAGAGGGAGTGTAATGAGGCTCATATGAGGTTAATGAGTGTGTGTGATCTTCCACTCAAACTGCATCAGCTCAGTGTGTATTTGTACCTTCTTTAAGTCATGATTTATAATGTTTGCTCACTGTGCAAGTCTCCGCTGCGGCTCTGAGGGCTTTTGACGCATCAGTGGAGTGAGTGTGTGTGTGTGTGTGTGTGTGGTTTGAGGATCAGGCCAGTACAGCAAGATGGAAAGTTGAGAGCGAGTGACACACACAAAACACACACACACACACACACACTCTCTCTCTCTGGCGGTGGGCTCCTCACAGTTATTCCAGCTTATTTGTTCAAGTGCTGAGGAAATATTAAATATCACACACTCACTAGAGACGGGCCAGTAATTATCCACAGATGGAGAGCAGGAGGGCAGCGTGTGTGAGAGGTGACAACAGATAGACGTCTGGACGGAGACGCTCACGTTACAAACACTGAAGCTTCAGTATACGCTTATTATGATGATGTGATTATCACTTGAGATGCTTCACTGCTGATTAAAACAGTCAATGTGGCAGAGAAACACAGAGACGGAGACCTGAACTGAATCACAGCCGTCGGCATCTACAGCTGTTGTGTATGGAAGCACATTTCCACCAGATAAGAAAACAAAATCATGCTTTGGTAAATATTATTTATAACAAAAACGTTGTAATTATGGCATGAGTCATAATTTTGCCTTTTTATGTCATAATTATGACAAATTTGGAATTATGTCAAAAAGGTATTATCAGATAAAAAAATAATTATGACATAAAAAGATGAAATTATGACCTTTTAATCTTGACTTTTTATGTTAGAATTTCGACAATTATTTTTTATAATTTCAATAATTATGATTTTTTTAGGTCATAATTTCTAATTTTCATCATAAATATACCTTAGTATGCCATAATTATGATACAAAAGCATGATTTTTTTTCTTATGTGGCAGGAATGTGCTTCCATAGGTGTGTATTAAAAAAGGATATGCAAATAAATTGTAAATGTAATAAATAAGCATGCAAATAAACAGGTAATTTTACTTTTACTTTCCGGACACTAATTACATTAATGCATAATGATTATTGTTGGGCTTTCACTGCAAAACAACAAAAATTCTGCAAACACCACTGCAACTTTACGGATATCCGCAGCAAAACCAGTCTTTTTGGGATGCAAAAACATGGGATTGATTATTTTATGATGTCATTAATTAGTCATTGCAATACATTGGCCCATCTCTGTCCGTATGAAAGCAAGAGTAGAACACACACACACACACACACACACACACACACACACACTCTCTGTCCCTTGTGTGTGATCACACATATTACCCACTTAAAGGAAACCAGATCCCACTGCAAACATCCAACACACTCCTACTGACACACACACACTACAAATAATGTCTCACAGGTGATCCTGACATCTGTGATCACCTTATCATACCTTCTACAGCAACACGATGATCGGATGAGTGTGTGTGTGTGTGTAACATCAGTGTTTGTGATGAAGACACAATGCCACAGCACACTAAAACTCATGGAAGCTTATTTTCACCATGAAACAAAAAAATAAAAAAGGTAATTGAGACTGTTTACTTTATTTCTCACAATTGTGAGTTTTTATATATATACTCAGAAAAATGTTGAAATATAAACTAGATCGCAAGAAGAAAACATCAGTATTGTGACATAAACTCACAATTGAGAGTTACAAAGCCTGAATTGCGTGATATAAACTTGCAATTCTGAGAAAAAAGTCAGTATTGTGAGGAAAAAAAAGTATTATTTTTTTATTCCATGGCGGAAACAAACTAGTTCAGCTGAATTAAATGCAAAAATAAAACTGTCGTGACGATAAAACACTGAGCACAAACCCTCATCATGTGTTCAGTGTGTTTGATAGGAACATTTTTCATAACTGAATCTGTAACAGCAGCTCAGATGCAAGACGAGAGTGAGTTTCATTGCATATTAACACGTCAGACGTCAGCCGTAACTCTTGAGTGTGTTGACTGCAGACTTTCACTGCTTCTATTGAGCTGTGTGTGTGTGTGTGTGTTGCTTTGATAGCTGGTGAGTATCAGCGCTGTTAAACGCTCCTCCCGCTGAGCTGCTGACACCACACGCAGCAAAGCATGCTGGGTGGGCCGGTGACATACCCAAGGTCACGACCCTACAGAGCACTTCACAGCCCATCTCATCTTAACAACACACGCCTCAGTCTGTCTCGCTCTCTGCTGATCCAGTGTCTTGTTTCTTTGCTCTGCGGATCTGGACGGGTTTGTCAAACAGCGATGTTAAATAATCAGCCATGAAGTGAACATAGTCCTGCTTATTTTTGTGTCATTTGAAAGTAATGTAAAGAATGAATGTAATTTGCTTCAATTGTGAATTGAGACTTGGAAAGGAAATAAGTAAGTTCAAATATTACTATTTGTTATTAGCTAACAAGGGCATACCAGTCACTCACATTCAAAAAAATATCTCCATACTTTAACTTTTAAAAGGTTTAATTCCCATTGTATGTATTAAAATCAATACTTTTTTATAATACGCACAGATATATATATATATAAATATTTAATTTAAACCTGCTTTTTTGTTGCCTTACATAATTGTATCTGCATATAGGTTATTTTGTACATACATTTAAAAAAAAATTATATATATATATATAAATATAATTTCGCCTTGGGGGTCTACCCCATGCTGGTCCCAAGCCCGGATGAAGGAGGAGGGCCAGCAACCCCATGCCGTAAAAAACAACCAAACAACACCTTATTTGTTCAAGTCTATGCGCCAATGGAAGATGCCTCCAATGCGGACAAGGACCCTTTTTACAACGACTTGCTCAACTGCATCCAACGCCATGACCTTGATCTCATCGGCCAGATCAGGTTTGGCGACTGAAACCAATGGCAACAGTTTGTGCTGCAAAATGACTTGTGGTCAGTAACACGTCCTTTCCACACAAGCGGATCTACACAGTTATGTGGAAAGCCAAAGTTACGTGGCGCCCGTGGGGTGTGCAATGAGATCGGCTATGTCTGCGTCTCATGACGTAACTGGTGTGGGAGAAGAAGCCTTTCGACATAGTGTGACTTCGAGACCCAGTCGTATTGAAGCAGTTCTGAGATGCCCTGGTAACTGTGGCAGAGGTAGCCATCGGGCTTCGACGGGGCACCTTCAGAGAATGCTGGATCCAACCTCGATCATGGGTGTTGATTGATGAACGGCGTCATGCAAAGCAAGTCCGGGATCAAGCACATGTAGACACGGAACGGCAAGCTGGGGAGACGAAGTATAAGGACTTGGATCGACAAGTAAAGCAAAGTTGCAGACGCGACAAATGCGAGTGGGGCGATCAGAAAGGGAGCGAAGCACAAGAAGCCACAAATCGAAACGATATGCGCATGCTGTGATATTCAGATCATCTGGCTCCCCAACTGGAAGTGGTTCACTGATCAAAGATAGGGACGGCAGGGTCCTTCTCGCCCAAGAAGAGCGTGAGCATCAGTGGGTCGAGCAGTTCAAGGTCAAGGTCAAATCCTAAACCAGCCAGCATCGACCACAGCATTTGATCCGGCCTTCTCGTCCCTGCACCCGATCTGCCAGTCAACCTCGATATGATCACGGTGGCAGAAACGAAAAATGCGATCCGAGCACTCAAGAATGGATGAGATTCTGAACTACTCAAATCTGGTGCCTTGTTGATGCATTGACGGATCTGCTCAATGCTTTGGGATGGTCTCAGCGGTCCCCGAGGAATGGAAACGAGGTATGATCGCCACACTCGCTATTGCCCTCTTATCGGTACCTGGGCAAGTACTCACCATTGTCCTCCTAAACCTCCTCCAACGAGCCGTCGATGCCTGCCTTCGAGAGCAACAAGTGGGCTTCTGAAGTTGGCGATACTGTATCGAGCAGATCTTCATTCTGTGAAAAGCGATTGAACAATTGCTTGAATATCAACAACGGATCTCACTGAACTTTATCAATTTTGTCAAGGTGCAACGAGAAATGCTATGGAAGAAATGCTTACAGAATCCCATCTTGATTCATTGACATCTTTCGCAACTTGTGCTGCTGTGTACGGATGGAAGAAGGGGTAACGGATTTCTTCACACATATGTGTATGACAAGGTTGAGTGCTCTCGCCGATGCTATTCCTCTTTGTCAACGACCGCCTACACATCGCCGTACCCTGGACAGGTGGCAACTCCTCCTTGCAGAGCCTCAACTTTGATCACCCTATGAGATCTCACTATGGTCCTAGAAAATCAAGTGGCCAGCACCGGACTCAGAAGACCAAACAGGTGGAGGAAGCGACACACTTCACTTATCTTGGCAGCGTCATCTCCTCGGACGGGGACGCAGAGCGAGATGTTGCCTGCTGCATCGGCAAGGAGTCTGCTGCGTTACAACAACTTCGTCCAATCAGGAAATCACCCTCCTTCTCCCCGCAGAGTAAACTTCGGCCATGATCGTACTGCTCACGGTGACCTATGCATGCAAAACCTGGAAGATGACCGAAGCCATCCTCAAAAGTTGGACGTTTTCCATCTCCGATGTCTTCGAAGCGTCCTCAGGATCACTTACCATGACCATATTACGAATGTGGAAGTACACTCTCTGCAACCATCACCGAATGCCATTTTCGTTTCGCCAGACACGTTTACGCCTCCCCAACCAACCACCGGCTATCCAAGACGGCCTGCACAAGGCAAACGAAAACAAGGACGACCGAAAATCACCTGGTGAAGGACTTTTCTGGATGACCTGAGAGCAGTCAACATTTCATGGAACGAGGCTGAAGTTGCCGCTGCGGATCAAAGATGACGGAGAACGCTTGTCGCCCTATGTGCCGAATGCCGCTGGTAGAATTAGGGTTAAGGCAAGTAATATGTGTATATGTATATATGTGTGTCTGAGTGTGTGTGAGTGTGAGTGTGAGTGCCAGCTCGACTCTTAAAGCTGTATTTAACGGAGCGCCTGCAGTTGCGTGCTGCTTGAATGAGCTCTTTATTAGTCAAAATAGATTATGTTAAATAAATTACAGAGCACTTTGGTAGAGTAAACAGGGCGAGAGTTTGTGTGGAACAGACTAACACACCACTAGACAAACTCCAGAGACACGCTGGAGCACATGACCACTTCACATGAGACGAGATGAGAAACACATGACGTCAGACTGGAGCTCACAGGAACAAACACAGATATTAGACTATATGGAGTCTCCTGTTCTCAGGTGTTTCTCAGTAATCTCACACGAGTCTAAACTAGAGTTTCACAAGAATCTCAGAAAGAGATCCCGAGATCCTGCAATCAACAATCAGAGATCTCCAATGTTCTCTCACTGGATGATGACCAACAGAATACAACACACTAATTAATAAATAAATATGTATAATAAATTAAATATTAAATATTTAAAAATATTCCAAATATTTGTTATTTGTACTTGTTTTCAGTTTAATTTTATTTAAATTCTTTGTAATTTTTTGTCTCACACACACACACATACATATATATATATATATATATAACTACATAAATATCTTATTGAGATTTTTTTGTGTTTTTATTAATATTTTGAATTATTTATAGTTTAATACTTCCCATTTCAGTTACTTAAAGTTTTATATATACATATATGTAACGAATTATAAATACATATTATATTATGTACATTATATGTAGAGAATAGAGCAGAGCAGTCGTTGCAGTGGTTTGGTGAGCTGCAGTGGGCTGTAATGACGGGGGTAGATGTGATGCAGGGCTCGTCTCCTGCCGTTCGGGTATTTTTATTTTTAAACATGTGGTCAACATTCCACTGGTTCCATTTCCCGGAACCTTTATTAGAGCTGGACTCACATTGGCTCAGGACGTCTGTGTGTGTCTGTGTGTGTGTGTGTGTGTGTGTGTTTATGGGTAATAATACACACCATACGTTTGACTGCACATTCTGCATTAAAGCAGCACTGCATACTCTGATCGCGTGTGTCGTCCGGCTCTATCAGTCGCTTCTGCTCTGGATTGTGTTTTGCAGAAGGGTTAATTCAGATGCTATTAGCGCTGCTGAATGGATCAGTGTGTGTGTGTGTGCGAGTGCATGTGTGTATGTGTGTGTGTGAGAGAGTGTGTGCAGTGACAGACTACTCTCAGTTCTCATGCTGGCAAATGAAATGAACCATAATGATCCTAAGAACACACACACACACACACACACACACACACACACAGGGAACGGCTTTCACTAATACGCTGAACTCTGACAAGAACATTTAACACATGAAAGTCTTATTAACACACTGCAAAAACTAATTTCTAATAAAAGTATTTTTGTCTACTTTTTCAGTAAAATATTTAAACATTCTTTCATTTACATGAGATGCAAAATGACTTAAGATAAAGAAGTTGACAGAAAATTTTGTGCTTAAAACAAGAACAAATATCTGTCGATGGGGTCAGAAAAATAATCTTGTTTTCTATTTGAATTAGGTTTATTTTTTTTACTCCATTAGCAGATATTAGTTCTTGTTTTAAGCACAAACTCACTTCATTCTAATACATTTTTCATAAAACAAGTCTTAATATCTTCAGTTATTTTGTTTCTCCAGTAAATGTATCTTGATTTAAGAATGTTTAGATATTTGTGCTGGAATCTTTATTTCATAAAAACACTACAAGTTTGTATTAAGGGAAAAAATTATATTTGTTAAAATTTAAAATGTTCAACTTTAATAAATGAAACTGAAATCATTCAATTGGTCTAAATTATTTGCATGTCAAATTCTTCATCACATTCTTTTTTTTTTTTTTCCATCTAATGTTTCTCCTGGGAAACCCTCAGAGGGTGTCGATGACATCATCATGCAGTCTGAGCGCGTGCAGCCGAAGCTCCTCCCACTGTGCGGCACGTTTGACGCTTCTGTGATTAAACACAGGTTTGTCCGAGAGAAACAAACACGTTTAGAAAGAGAAACAAAGACGCACTCTGACTCACACTTTCTATGTGTGTGTGTGTGTGTGTGTGTATGTGTGTGTCTCAGGGGCCCCTGTGAACACACACACACACACACACACACACGGGGATCTGTTTGACTGCAGTGTGTCGCGCTGATGTTTATTTGTGGAATATTTTCTGACACTTACTTACACCATTACCGTCCTACTGCAAGACCCTTCAGACACACAAAGAAAACACACACACACACACACACACACAATAGGGATGTGCAAAACAACATTCAATCTATCTGTCTTAGAGACTGTATGGCCTTAAAACTTTGAGTTTTTAAAACTGCTTCAAACTTTTTGGCTAGGCTTTCTCAAGCCAACATAAAGTTTGTTTTGAGGAACTGGTTCTGCTCACAGTATCTCGGTCCATCGGGCAGCAAACAGCCGCTCTGCAGATGTTCAGACCCCTGAATGTGCATCTGAAAATCCCGCTATTAACCCCTTCAACCCTCGCCCCGCTCCGGCAGCGTCCGTCAAGGATACACGTGTGAACACGCAACAGCGGCCTTGTACACGTGACGTGTGTGTGTGTGTGTGCACGTGCACCAGGTGTTTCTTAATAAATGTCGTGTTTACATCCAGCTCATTTATGTGATCATGTTTAACAAGCTGCCGCCAAACGCTGAACAAAGAGAGGTCATGACCTCTGACCTCTACATCTAACAGAGCTCTTCAGGTTTACACCATCGTTCACTGCAGAACGTTCTCTCTCCACAGGGTTGTGTTGGACTAGCAAAACGATTTTACACCCATAATACGGTTAAAGCATGAACATTATCTACATTAGAAAGCAGAGATCAGAAACAGTGTGTGTTTAACGGACTGAACACCGTGATTAACTGGTTTGGGTGAGTTTTTGGGTTAGAGATGAACTCTGTTCATCCAGGACTGAAGATGAAGAGGACTGATGAACACAAGATCCTCCTGCACTGGTGTGTGTTTACAGCTGAACATCAGCAGAGGGAGTTACACCACTGTGAGTCTAACAATGACACGTGCACATCCATCCATCCATCTATCTATCTATCTATCTATCTATCTATCTATCTATCTATCTATCTATATCTATCCATCCATCCATCCATCTATCTATCTATCTATCTGAATATGAATTTGATAAGTTGTGCCTCAATGGCTGGGAGCATCAGACCAAAAGCAATTATGATTTAATGGTTTACAACTTTCGATCAATAGGTGGCACTGTGACCAAACTGATGTGGTGTTGTAAGAGTAAGGTGACAATGACACTTGCAAAGTTTGGTGTCAATATATCAGAGATACAGCCTCAGAGTCATTTTGGCATCATGCCTCAAATTTGTTGCCGTTTCAGTTTCATCTATTGACATGAAATCCATAATTTTTTGTCGGCACAGTTTGACAATGATCTGACTCTAATTTGGTAAAAATCGAACAAGCGGTCTAGGAGGAGTTAAAGAAAGCAGGTATTTAAAGAAAATCAATATGGCGGACAGGAAGTCCGGCCGACTACGGCAAAATTGGTATCTGTGTTCTTGCAATGACCCAAAGAATCTTCATTACATTAGGCTAATTTAATCAAAAGTTATTTTTTGGAAATTTCATTATAACTTTTGCCCGCAAGGTGGCGCTGCCCCAAAGCTTTTTGAGTACTGTCAGGGTAAGGTGCTGAAGACACATACCAAGTTTGTAACGATACGCCAATGCATTCTTAAAAATATAGCATTTTACGACAAAATTAAAAAAGGCCAACACCCAAAATGCACGATATGGTAAAACTGGGTATCGTTCGACTCGGCGTGCTGCACCAAATCTTTTGTGATTTTTGGCCAAACCGTTCAGAAGTTATAAGCAAAAATAGCTATTTTCATATCTCCTGACCACTAGGTGGCACTGTGCTGAAACTTTGCAGGTAGCCTCAGGTCATGGTTGTCATAACGCACAGCAAGTTTGGTCAGAATATGCTAAAGCGTTGAGGAGATATAGCCTCATGTTCATTTTGGCGGGCACCTCGTTGAATTCGTTCACTCGTTATTCGAGAATGGTTTGATGAATTGATCTGAATTCCAGAACTGTTTGTCAAGATCATCTGGTTCAATTTCCATGAAAATTGGAGCAATGGCCTAGGAGGAGTTTGAAAAAGTATGTTTTTGACAAGGAATTAGAGGAAAAAAGAATTTTGTTTCTAGCTCCTACAGTTTAAAAGTTATTTGCATAAACTTGAGTGCAAATTTGGACAGATGGTGGCGCTAGAGGGATTGAGTTAGAGACTCCAAATTTGCTATGGTGACAGTTCAGACTGTCCTCTAACTGTGTGCCAAACTTCAACTTTGCCGCAAGCGGTTCTATGGGCTGCCATTGACTTCCAGTGCGGAAGAAGAAGAAGAAACAGACAAATAATAGTAAGAACACCAATGATTACAATAGATGCCTACGCTAAAAACTAAAAATGAGATGGAAATTCAGTGATGAACAGCGATAAATTAAATATTTAAGTAAAAAAAAGATCTGAAATAGAGCACAGAAGCGTCTGTTTTATGACTCAAACAAACACAAGAATCATTTTTTAACTAGTTCATTTACATTAACTGTCCAAACAAACTCAATCTCTAAAATTAATCAGACTTTCCAGCAGTTTAGAAGAGCATTACTGTTCTGTAACGCAACACTGCTAAATCAACTTTCAACCTTCTGAAACATGCAGTTAAGTGAAGGTTAGTTCCTCTCCAACATGTGTGTGTGTGTGTGTGTGTGATTTATGTGAATGTGTGTGATTGTGTAATAGTGACCCGTCGCCCTGAGGTCATGACACCTGTCATATTACCAGACAGACACACGGTTACTCTGAGACACTAATTCTGCATAATTAACAATGTTTAACCACTTCCTGTTCAGAAGAACTTAAAGAGCAACCGTCTCTCTCTCTCTCTCTCTCACACACACACACACACACACACACACTGCAAAAAAAAATCTTAATTCTGTTTTGTTTTCCAGTACAAATATCTAAACATTCTTAATTTACTGGAGAAGCAAAATTACTTCAAAAATCTTTAAAAAATCTGCCAAGGGGGTCAGAAAAATACTTAAAATATTAAAGACTTTATTCAAAAGGAAAACAAGGTCATTTTTCTGCAGATACTTGTTCTTGTTTTGATCTTTTTTTTTTTTTTTTTTTAGAAAACAAGACTTGTATTTGGACTGGGAAACAAGACAAACACTGAGGGAGAACATGATTTACTGCAGTGTAGTCAAATTCTTGCACTCAAATCTCGCGACATCAAACCTGACGAGATCTGAGTGTGTGTACGACAGAGAAATAATATTAATCAACAGTGAAAGAGAGTGACAGGAGTGTGTGTTTTAATGGGGGACAGAAAATCACTACAGGTGTCCCGTTACAGCATTACACACACGCGTGTGTGTGTGTGTGTGTGTGTGTGTGTGTGTGAACACCTGGCTGCAGGTGAGAGCTGTCTGCCACACTTAACACAACACACACCTCTGCCATGTCAACCTCTGACCTCTGACCTGACCCTGACAGAGATGAGGACAGAGTATGACGGGACAATCGCTGGCAGTAATGAGTGTGTGTGTGTGTGTGTGTGTTACAGGTGTTCACGCAACCTCTGAAGTTCAAAGTCATCAAGAGCTCGGAAACATTTAGGGGCCACCAGGAACTGTCAATCAAACTGTTCTGAAAGACACGCTTCTGTGTTTTAGAGTCGGACATGAGGTACATTTTTAGGTCATTATTATCATCATCATCATCATCACTGGAGTTCATACAATGATTTGTTCTGTCTGTCTTCACAGAAAGCTTCAAAACTATGGAAGCACATTTTCACCACTTAAGAAAAACAAAACATGCATGATTATGACATACTGTGTCATAATTATGAGATGAAAAGTCAAAATTATGATTTAAAAAGTCACAATGACATAAAAAGGTGAAGATATGACACTAGGCTGAAATTATGACATATTTTGAAAAAGTTTTTTTTCCATACAATGAAAGTCAACGGGTCCAGAGTTGTTTGGATCTCCAAGTTCTTCAAAATAACTGATTTTATATTCCACAGAAAAAAGTCAGATTTGGAACAAACAGAATGACAGAATGATGAAGAATAAAGTCTGCATGCTACATTTAATTGTTTCAATATTAATACATAACCAGCCCAAAAACAAACATCACAGGGTTTGTTTAAGAATTTTAATTTTGAAAATATTTTTTAAAATCCACAACAGACTCAAAATGAGGCAAAAATGTCACCTAAAGTGACAAAACTGCCCCGGATATTTAAAATGTGGGGACAAAATAATTCCCACATAATAAATTCATTTGATATATTTCTTAATATTGATTATTATGGGTTTAAAGACTGTCAATTAATTAAAGCTTAAGAGGATAGGAATAAATATCCCAGAATATTGACACTGTTATTAACTATTCAACTGATTAACACTTAAAAGGATAAGAATAAAGAAAAAATTGTAAAAATATCCTCATAATAAAAAAATAATAATAATAATTTCGAACACATCCAAAGTATTTATGAAAATATATGGTGACTGAAAATGAAGCACCCTTACGTGAGAGAGACAAACGCAACACTTGACTGTACAGTGACGCTCATCACATGACATAAAACCCTCTCGTCCAATCACTGCTGACACTGATGAGAGCAACACACTGGAACAACATTCACTGCAGGGTCACGCCGAGCTGCTTCATAACCCAATCCTGCACTGGAGAACACAACAATAGAGCAGGGATCGGCTCTTCACCGCCGCAGGACACACACGTCCCTGTTCACGTCAAAAACTCAACAACACACACACACACACACACACACACACTCAAACCAAGCAGCTTTCTGATGGTCAGCGTAGCAAATTCTCTTGACCAACTTGAATGCCAGTGAAATCTGTGTGCGGAACTTTTCCACCCTCGTGTGAAAACTCCTGAACGTGCAGATTCCCAATGACTGGATTTTACGGAGACCCAAAAGGGACACGAAGATGGAAAAATCATGAGATGGGAGAAAAAAAAAAATTTTTAATGCTTTTGTTTTCTCTAGTGAAACTTTGCGTTCTATCGCAAAACCTTTACGTTCCTCCGACAAACTTTGCGTTCTCTCGCAAAACCTTTACGTTCCTCTCTCTCGCAAAACTTTACGCTCCTCTCGAAAACTTTCGGTTCTCTCGCAAAACCTTTGCTTCTCTCGCAAAACCTTTACGTTCCTTTTTGCGTTCTCTCGCAAAAAAAAAAACCTTTACGCGACAAATTTGCGTTCTCTCGCAAACCTTTACGTTCCTCCGACAAACTTTGCGTTCTCTCGCAAAACCTTTACGACTTTGCGTTCTCTCGCAAAACCTTACGTTCCTACTTTGCGTTCTCTCGCAAACCTTTACGTTCCTCCGACAAACAAAACCTTTACGTTCCTCCGACAACTTTGCGTTCTCTCGCAAAACCTTTACGTTCCTCCGACAAACTTTGCGTTCTCTCGCAAAACCTTTACGTTCCTCCGACAAACTTTGCGTTCTCTCGCAAAACCTTTACGTTCCTCCGACAAACTTTGCGTTCTCGCAAAACCTTTACTCGACAAACTTTGCGCGCAAACCTTTACGTTCCTTCGACGAACTTTGCGTTCCTCGTTCCTACGTCGCAAACCTTTACGAAAAAACCTTTACGTTCCTCTTTTCTCTCGCAACCTTTACGTTCCCCGACCGTTCTCTCGCAAAACCTTTACGTTCCTCCGACAAACTTTGCGTTCTCTCGCAAAACCTTTACGTTCCTCCGACAAACTTTGCGTTCTCTCGCAAAACCTTTACGTTCCACCGACAAACTTTGCGTTCTCTCGCAAAACCTTTCGTTCCTCCGAAAACTTGCGTTCTCTCGCAAAACCTTTACGTTCCTCCGACAAATTTTGCGTTCTCTCGCAAAACCTTTGCGTTACTCGCAAACCTTTACGCTCCACCGACAAACCTCTCGCAAAACCTTTACCGACAAACTTTGCGTTCTCGCAAAACCTTTACGCGACAACTTTGCGTTTTCGCAAAACAACTTTGCTTCACTCGCAAAACTTTACGTTCCACCGACAAACTTTGCGTTCCTCGCAAAACTTTACGACAAACTTTGCGTTCTCTCGCAAAACCTTTACGACAACTTTGCGTTCTCGAAAACCTTTAAAAAACCTTTACGTTCCACCGACAAACTTTGCGTTCTCTCGCAAAACCTTTACGTTCCACCGACAAACTTTGCGTTCTCTCGCAAAACCTTTACGTTCCTCCGACAAATTTTGCGTTTACTCGCAAAAAATTGACAAACCCTTTGCGTCCCCCTCACAATGAACTTGCAAGTTTCACAAGAAAATGCAGTTTCTCTGGGAAACGCAAACATTTTACAAGCGAACACAAAAGCACTGACATACAATTCCCCCCCCCCATCTCATATGTTTTTCATTACCATGGGATTTCGCCCACAGAATTTCAATTGTGAGTGCACTTTAAGGTGGATCAGTATGTGCAATACCATTCGGTGCTACTAATGAAGCAAATATTTCACAGCGCACATTGAAAATAACAACTGCATGTTCCGTTTTTAGTGTTTTATTGTAAATCGGCACTTTGGAAATGTGATAAACGAACGTCTGGTCTTTCATCACAAGCGACGCATCTTTCACCTATCCGACGGCTGCTCATGAGGGGTTTAATTTGCACGTCGTCGCTCCAGTTGGTCTCTTTACGCCGCCACACAATGCAGGTAAAATTATTCTCCCACTCGCATTAAAAGCACAGGAGGCGTTAAAGCCTGACAGTCACACAAAGACGGCAGGAGGAGGGAAATATTTTGTGTGGGCCGCTCCGGTTTCACCTGACATTCTCCCGACACACATCTGAGACCGCTGACTTTTGCGACGGAGTCTGATCCGCATCGCTATTGTCCGCAAGGGGAGAGGGGGAAGCGCGGCATGAAAAGAGGAATGAATAAATAAATAAACAAATGCAAGAAGAATCGCCCGCGGGGAAGAGCCCCACCACACACTAATGAAGGCAGATAGTGTGTCCACACACAGTCTGAATATTTCAGCACATAATTGGTGCGGTTAATTGGTTGCGAGGCATTAAAGTGTGAGCGTGCGTGTATCAAAATGCGAGCAGGGCTGTAAGTGTGTGTCTCTGGCCACTTACCGATGATGACAGATGGGGTTTGTGTGCAGGTGTCAGGTGAGCCGTGTCTGTTCTCTTTCTCTCTGTCAGGGATCAGGTTCTCGCGCTGGCTGAGAAAACGCACATCACAGATCAGCCCTTCTCTGTCTGTCTGCTCAATTATTTAAACATATGATATGATCAGACAAAACTCAAAATTCACATATCATATACTCACACATGAAAGGTCAAGAGTTTGGAAGCACTGACTCATTCTTTGCTATTATTATATACATGGAAACTCTGAAAAATAGCACTTCAGAGCACTTCATCTGCTACGACTCATGGATAAAAAACACAGCGGCACCAAAATGTGTTTGCATAATGTAATGACATAACCCTAACATTTCACAAAATCAAGTTTGCTGCTTTGCAAAATTAAGAGCGCACATTAAGAGTGTCTCTGGATGCCTGCTGATGTTTCAATTACAAGGAAGAGGAAGTTACATCAAACCAGCCAGCCGCTGACAGGAACTGCCTTCCACAATCTCTCTCATGGGATTCATAAAGAATAATGCAGATGAATAAAGGATGTTTCTTTCTAGAAAACTCAGCATGAATGAGTCTTATGAGAGTCAGTCTGAAGGAGTGCATCACGTTAGGAGCGCAAACTTACTTTGAAACCATTTTCACTCAGAAAAATGTTTTATTTATGTATATTAAAAAAGCATATTAGTTTTTGTTGTGGGTATGAAGAATCATGAAATTGCACTGGAGGATTTCTGAGATGTGATATTTTAGTCTGGACAGTATAAATACTGCAAACATTTATATATAATGTTCAATGCAGTTTAAAGTTCAGGCTGTTTAAAACTCTTTCCCACACGTTCTTCATTCGACATGGAAACTCAATGTTCCTCTTTAAACAAATACACGGGAAGAAAAGAGCACTTCACAGAACAATCTCCCAGTAGAACTCATTCATAAAACTAAATGAACGCAACCGCAAATGTATTTATTTTTCTCAGACTGCTGCCCTCTAAACGACCAAAGCAACATGCTGTTCATATTCATTAAGCGCATTAATAAAGCGCCCAATTAGCCGTTCAGGTCAGGCGGAGTTAAGTTAAAACAACATCATTAGTTTGGACTCTTAATCACTTTTGGTGTGATTAGTGTAAAGAACACACACGTAATTCAGCAGAAAGAAGCAAACTGTTCAGTTTCAGTCGGGGCGGTTTGTGCTGAATGTGTTCACATACTAAATTGTCTTTCAGTGTGTTTCTCTTTCCTAATGGCTGAATAATGTGGAGGCTCTTAAAGCAGCTCATTAGCTGTGCGTGTGTGTGGGAAACACCTGTTCTGCCACTTAACGAAGTCAAAACGCCTCGCAGGCACTGTAGCAAGCGCATACTCTTACGCGTTCAGTCTGAAAACAAACGACTAATAGAAGCTCGATTCCACAGGAATGAAAATCCTTTTTCTCACTTAGATACACACAAAGAAGTGTTCTCAACACATACGCCTGTGTTCATCAAGAAACACTGTGAGTTATAGAGATTTTACTACGTAGAACCGGTGTAAAGCGAAACTGTTTGTCCAAAAAATGAACAACGGGGGAAACCTGTTTGAAAACAGCAATGTAGAAATGACAGACTGCAGCTTAAATAAAGTAAACAGTGACCATGTTGATTTTATGATGTCTATAAACACTCAGTGCATGTGTGTGTGTGTGTGTAAGGATGGTCAAGGTTTAGCCTTCCCCTGACCACGGATTTAAGACAAGCGTGGAATTTTCTCACTCAAACCACTGCCTGCTGCTGCTTCTGACTGATTTAGAAGGAAAAACTGGCCATAACTGCTGGTCTAGGATCAGTTTTCTCCATAATAATAGCATATCGGTGAAACAGATTAGGCGAACGATCCGTATGCGTATCTGTGTTTGCGCTCCGGAGAGCATCAAAGGTTTCTTTTTACAATGTGTTTTTGCAGCGCTGAGCAATGATTCATTGTGCAGTCAGCTTCATCGATTATAATTTCAATGAACTAAGATGAGTGACAGCTTATTAGTGATTATAAAGGGCGGATTCTGCCATGCCGATTCCTGCATACAGGATAATTGATCGGGAGCGATTGTGCTGGGATGTGTAGGTTGTGCAGTGACGTAACTTTAAACTATTTCATGGAAATTTTAAATGTGTTTTTAAAGGGATAGTGAGTGTGTGTGTGAGTGTTGTCCTGGTAAACACCACATTATGGGAACAAAATGTCCCTATAATGATGCCAGTATCCGAAATCCCTGACTTTGCGGGGAAATTTTTTGATCCCCATGAGGAAAACAGCTTATAAATCATACTGAGTGATGTTTTTTTGAAAATGTAAAAATGCAGACAGTTTTCTGTGATGGGTAGGTTTAGGGGTAGAGGTAGTGTAGGGGAGAAAATACAGTTTGTACATTATAAAAATCATTATGTCTATGGAAAGTCCCCATAAAATGTGTGTGTGTGTGTGTGTGTGTGTGTGTGAAATGGCATCTTTGCTCTGTTGCACATGATGGATGGGCTACTCCGAGGACTGACATGACCTGACCACAAACCCACACACACAAACCCACACACACAAACACACACACAAACACACAAACAAACACACACACACACACACACACACACACAGGTGAGGTTCTTACAGGTGGAAACTCTAGACCAAACTCGGGTGTAAGACACAAGGCCTGATCATTGAGTAATTAACCTCCTTCACCTCCTCTTTCCCTCAAACACGCTCCTCGTGTCCGTAGATCCCAGAGATGTGTTTATATCTCAGATGTTTCTCCTAGACACCAATGAGATTAAATGGAGAGCGAATCTGTGTCTCAGGTGTTTCTCCTCAGAAAAAGACCCCAGTAATCTCTCTCCAGTAGAGAGTCTGTGCTCAGATTTTTCAAGATAACAAAATCTGCAGTCAAAAGTCAAAGATCTCAATATTATTCAGTAACTCAATAACTTAAACATTATCCTTATTTTATATATGATTTTTAGGGGATACATCTGAGAAACTTAAAGTCAATTATGCTTAAAACAAGAACAAATACCCACCAATGGGGTCAGAATAATTAACTTGAAGGATTAGTTCACTTTCAAATTAAAATTTCCTGATAATTTACTCACCTCTATGTCATCCAAGATGTTCATGTCTTTCTTTCTTCAGTGGAAAAGAAATGAAAGTTTTTGAGGAAAACATTCCAGGATTTTTCTCCATATAGTGGACTTCACTGGGGTTCAACAGGTTGAAGGTCCAAATGTCAGTTTCAGTGCAGCTTCAAAGAGCTCTACATGATCCCAGACGAGGAATAAGAGTCTTATCTAGAGAAACCATCGGCCATTTTCTAAAAAAATTAAAATTATATACGTTTTAACCATAAATGCTCATCTTAAAATAGCTCTCTTCTTCTTCTTCTTTTCTATTTGAATTCCGGCAGTGTAGACACTGCTAAGTGTATTACTGCCCTCCACAGGTCAAAGTTTGAACTAAATTGTCATATACATATGCTAGTGCAAGTATATAACAATTAGTTCAAACTTTGACCTGTGGAGGGCAGTAATACACTTAGCAGTGTCAGAATTCAAATAGAGAAGAAGAAGAAGAGAGCTAGTTCAAGATGAGCATTTATGGTTAAAACGTATATAATTTAAAATAATTTTTTAGAAAATGAGCGATGGTTTCTCTAGATTAGCCTCTTATTCCTCGTCTGGTATCGTTTAAAGCTCTTTGAAGCTGCACTGAAACTATTTTTGACCTTCAACCGTTTGGGGTCCATTGAAGTCCACTATATGGAGAAAAATCCTGGAATGTTTTCATCAAAAACCTTCATTTCTTTTCCACTGAAGAAAGAAAGACATGAACATCTTGGATGACATGGAGGTGAGTAAATTATCAGCAAAATTTAATTTGAAAGTGAACTAATCCTTTAATTCAAAGGGAAATCAAGATTACTTTTCTGACTTCATTGGCAGATAATTTTTCCATAAAACAGACTTAATATAATATCTTCAGTCATTTTGCTTCTAAATGTATCTTGATTTAAGAATATTTAGATATTTGTACTGGAAAACAAGACAGAAACACTGAGTAAGAAACTGTTTTGCAGTGAACTTGAAACAGTGTTTGCTTCCATAATTTGATAATTTTCAGTATGCTCAACAAGAACAAAATGTGCCCTGCGTTTGGAAGAGATCTTAAAAAGTGACGTCAGTCAAGAAGGAAAGTCGTTTCATGTTTTTTCTCGAGAATAACGTCTGATGAATCGCTCTCAATAACATGAGGAACATGAATTAAGAACGTAAATAAAGTTGATGTTGATATCATGTTGACTTAAAATTCAACTGAGAACTCCAATAAGTCTAATGAGCTTTGACAGAGCAAACTCTGAGCAATAAAACGTTCCTCGGGGTGCCGTCAGACAAACCAGCTATTGTAACGCGGGGCTGGTAGAGACTTCAGGAACATGCTGAAATCACAATATAACTGACGTGTGTGTTTGGGCAATGTGGCCTGTGTCACTGCGCTCGGTGGAAAAACACAAATCTCTTAACAAACACTCAAACGTGAAGCGTCGCAGCTCCAGCGAACGCTCTCCCTGAAGACCGCCATCACGTACGCGCTCCCTCGCTCGAGGGTAGGAGCTCTCTGGCTCCCGTCAGACGGAAAAACAACTCTTAAATCAAACTCGGCCCATCAACATGGCTGTTCACACGCGCTTTCCACTTACTGAGGTCTTCGGGGCAGACGTCACCGAATTCACACAGACAGAGAGACAGAGAGAAATGTGATCTGGACCAAGCTAGGACTCATTCGGGCTCCTGGGAGCCAGAGCGTTGGGGGCCGAGAAAAGCGTTTATCCAGAACTCATGTTTGTCATTCTCATTTAACATACTGTCACTGAAAAACCTGTAAAAATGGACACACTGCAAAAAATGATGTTCTTCCTCAGTATTTCTGTCTTGTTTTTCAGTACTAAACATTCTTACCCCTGCTCTTCTGTCATTTTTGACCAAAATTATTATTTTTTTTTTTTCCAAAGAATTTCTTACTTCATCGGAATGGTGCGAAACTTGGTAAAGGTTTTGGCAATTGCTGTGACACACACACACACACACACACACAAAAATCATGGCTATGATTCGAAAAGAGTAAATGCTCCCCGAGCGCATTGGAAATGAACGGGAGACAAATTTCACCTAGTGGAAACTTTTGGTACTGCAGCCAAACAAAATCTTACTGAAAGCTCATTTTTTGAGATATCAAGCTCAAATTTGTAACACAGCTTGTTTAGATTTATGGCTTTGATATTCTTGCAGTTTTAGAGTAAAATGTGTTTTTGAAAATATATATTTCATATAAAAATTGAAAATAGTATTTTTGTGCATTTTTCATAACAATAAACATAAAATTCTGTATCTTTTTAAAAAAGTTTTTTTTTTTTCACTTCAGCAAAATTGTCATCTTTGAAAATAATCAAAACTAGTCTGTGCTATGAAGTATTCAAAATTATGACAGTTTAAGTTGGAAATTTCATTTTCAGGTTAAAGCTCAAAAAGTGATTAAATGGATATATAACTACAGCGTAAATATAATTTAATACCATAAAATCCCCTAAAAATACAAAATATTAAATAAAAACATTAACTAAAATATAGTACATTTATTTCATTTAAATTAAAAAATAATAAATTCAGACATTTTTGACGGACACGTGAGGGTTAAATCAAGATATATTTACTGGAGAAGCAAAATGACTGATTTTTTTCTTCACTCGCTTCACCGCTTTTCACAAATCCTGTCCCGTGGCCTCATGGGATAGTAAAGTGTCCATCGTCTGCACACTTCAGAACCTCGTCAGAAGTAGTAAGTACTTTTTTCCTTGACTCTTTTATGAGTACTGTGAATACTTCGGAAATACTTCTTTTGTCACATACTGTTTTTTTGCCTTCTATATAGTAGGGAAGTATGCGATTTCGGACGCAGCCCTTGTATTTCCTGTCTCCTACACTGCATGTGGAAGTCAATGGAATGAAAAGTTTAGTGTGAACTACCTTAAGAAAATCATTTTTTGACGTACATCTGCAAACAACTGAACACTCTCTGATGACTGAACACAACACACGACCTGTTCCTAAACACACTTCTACCAAACGTATGAAATTCAGAAGCTGATGTCACAGACAGGACACACCCCTTAAAAGCCACCAGAAAGGAAGAGAAAACAATGCTGATTGTGTCGACGGAGAATGTTTTTCGCTCCCAGAAGGCTGTAGTTTCGACATCTGCCAGCAGGAGCCACACTAACCAGCACAGCCTTGAGCCGAACATCTAACAAACACTTCTGCAGTAACTCGTCAAATCAAATGCATTAATGTAAACACTGTCAGTCTTAAGTGAATGCAAACAGGCGAGAGAAAATAATCTGATTTGTGTCAAATTAAGTGCATTAGGTCTGACATTCACACTGCAAGACCGAATGCACAGATGCTGTTTTTAAATCCTGAGAGTTGATGCAAAGTATATATATATGCTACATAATAGTTTTTGCATAATAACATATTTCTAGTAATGGCCATCAACAACTGACATTTTGGTATTGTGAGAAAGCTAACAGGCTTCAATTAAAGCATTAGCAGAAAGTCTCCTGAACTACTCCCAAACGAAAGGTGTTTTTATTGGAGTCGCTCTGACTGGCTGCAGTCCAGCGGCAGCATTAGCACTGAGAGCCACTTGAGCAGCGTCTCTATATCAATAACAGACAAAACAATGAGAGACGGAGAGACAAAGACGGACACAAAGAGGCATGAGTGATGATCCTGAAACCTGCTCCATTATGTGAGCACGCAAGACAGAGACACAAAGAGAAAGAGAGAGAGAGATTAATGCGCTGTAATCTAGCCGTCTGTATTAAACCGGAGATGAGTGTGTGTGAGTGTTATTAATGACAGTTGCTCACATCTCCATAACACACATAGTTCTCTAATGAGTGAAGATACACCCTCATCCAACCGTTCAACGCTCATGTGTCACACTCCAGATGAACTAAACTCACACCTGTATCACACAGAACTGCACTGAACTGAACGAAAGAAATGTGTTTGTAAAACACTCAAACGAGGCTTTGAATTTGTTTAGGGGTTAAACTGGGATGTGGAACAATGCATTAAAATAAAAAAGTCAACAATGAAACACTTCACAACACATTTGACATATGTAATGTGAAACACGACATTTAACAAATAAGAAGGGATTGTTTTTTTATCCACAATGGACTGATTGGATTGTGAAAAGTGTAGAAAAATAATAGGGTCAGAAAAATAATCATGATTTCCCTTCGAAGTACGCTTATTTTTCTGACTCCATTGGCCCCATTTTAAGCACAAACTCACTTCATTTTGATGCATTCTTCAAAAAACAAGACTATATTGTGCTTCTCCAGTAAATGTATCGTGATTTACGAATGTTTAGATATTTGTGCTGGAAAACAAGACAGAAACACTGAGGAAGAACATCATTTTTTGCAGTGCAGGAACTTGTTCTTACTTGTTCAGTCAACAAGGTCAACTTTGATTTCATGTTAACTTTAAGCTATACAACCTAATCGAAAACGAAGCAATTATACGACAAAATTGAAACGTAAAATCCTATATAAAGATACGATTGTGAGACGACTCAAAATCTTTTCTTGAACCAGTTCGGTTTAACAAACCCTCAGAATGAATCAATTCACTCAAATGAATCAGGTTTTAGCACACACACACATTGCTCGTTCACACCTATTTTTGTAGCACACACACACAGACACTATATGGTTTAATATAGCAGCACATTATTAAGGAATGTCTGGAGGCCAGATGAATGTAAGCGTATACTGGAGTAATGCTTTATACAGAAATATTATAAATCAGCTTGATTCATCACAGTCGCGTTTCAGACAGACTCTTGTTTCAGTCTCAGACTCCAATTCACCGCAAGTCTATTTAAATCTGTGACTTACAGCAGAAGAGCTCAGCTCTGATCCTCACGGCAAAAACAGATTCTTCAAAGTTTAAATAAAGATTATTAGAGTACGTTTTACAACGTCTTTCAACATTTCACATTTAATTCAATGTGTCACTTGCTGAAATTATTAGTGAAATTTACTAGTAATTTCTGAGTGAATATTGCTTTCATGTAAATCCTACGCCAAATTTTTATTTTGTGGATTATTTTCATTTAAACTTTTACTTTTGCTCGGGCGAAATTTCGCGGGTGAATTCCAGTCATTCCGATAGAAATCCACGTGATCTGGAGAGCAAAAATGTTCCTCAAGTTGGACGCGATTTCGCCGCGATGAACAACAGAAATGTGCTTGTTTTGAACATGACTTCTAGAGATGAAGCACTGCTCACAACGGACGCTGTTGTGTTTTTTTGCATGCAAATTCTTGCTAAAGTGACCATAACAACAAAAGATTTTATTCATGATACACTGAAAATAAGTGTAGGCTTTACTTTGAAACCATTTATTTGTTAGTTTGCTAGTATTTTTTTTTTTACAACAAATTACAAAGAAACAACAAGTAACACATTGAATTTAACGTGAAATTTTGAAGTATAAAAGACTGAAATTGTATTTCCTTGTAAAATTTACTCCAAAAATCTGTTGACAACTTTGAAAAATCATTGTAATTAAAGCATGTTGGGCTGAGAGATTTATAATGCCTTCACATGCAATCAGAAATTTCCTGTGATTACAATTGTTGTGCTTTGTTGTCAGAAAGAACAGGAATCATGGAGGACAGCAGGTTTATTCTTGCCTATTTATTGGGGAAATCTTATTAAAGCCAAAATGTATTGAAGATATTTAAAATGTAGCAAACCATTAGTTGACATCCATATAAACATTCGCTGCACTACCTAGATAATCAGCTGGCTGACGATTCTGGAATTTCGGTCAAATACCGGCTATTTTTGCTGTGTATAAAACATACAGTATGCTTCAAATGATTATTCATATATGTAAATATGCACTACTTTAACGACAAGTCCAGGTGATGTTGCTGTTGTGGAAAAAACTAATAAAGAATACCATCTCAATCAATCTCCTCTCCACCATGTTTAAAGTTAATGACACGACTAACTCTGAAACTTGGGTCTCAAAATTATTCCAGAGTTTCCCAGTGGTAAATACGACTTGAGAGGGCGTTCATGTCCAATTTCCAACTAGGAAACTCATATTTCCGACTACACCAAGAGCACGTGAAGGCACCGCCGTCACTGAGAGGAAGTGTTGATCCTGACTCTAACACTATAAATACAGCACTTGGACGGCCACATCCTCGACTCTAACTAAAGCAAACCACAGAGCCTGATAGACAGACGCCTGGTGCCCACGGTACTGATGGGTAACGCCACACAGGATCACACACTCTCCTTCAGTTCTGTGGCTCTGGCACGCTGCAGGTGGAAACAGAAGAACAGAGGGACTCGAGACAGCTTTTTCTCAATCCTGCTGACCTTGGCGGCAGCTCCGCGCCCTCTTCCCGACTCGCCTGTGTGGGGTTCTTACTGTCATCGCCTGCTTCAGCCCAGAGTAAAACAAGCACGTGGCGGAGAGAGGAGCACATGACCAGATGACTTTAAGGATTTACACAAACAGACCAGGCCTTTTCAAGCATCTTAACCTGTTAGAGAGACTTTATTCACATATTTTAGTACTAAATTAGGCATCATTCCAAAGTGTAAACACTAAAATTCATCCTGTGAATCCTGTTTTGAAATCTGACACTGCTGTACCATGGAAACGGTACTTTAAACCTCTTAGTGGCCGGTGTCACATTTGGTTTCACATTTTACAGAATTTACTGCAATCACAAGAACGTCAAATTCAAATTTGCAACATAACTTGGTTAAAAATATGGCTTTGATTTTAGAGTCCATATGATTTTGTAAATATAGAAGCTTGTTTCCTCCATTAAATAAAAACTAAAAAGGTAATTGTGACTTCTCACAATTCTGACTTTTTTTTCTCAGAATTGCGAGATTTAAACTCATAACGCGAGATATAAAGTAAGATCAGAATTCGAGATATAGTCAGAATTGCTAAATTTAAAGTCAGAATTGTTATAAAGTCAGAATTGCATATCATAATTGCACGAATAAAGTCAAATTGCGAGTCAAATTGCGTTATAAAGTCAGAATTGCATAAAGAGAGATTAAACTCAGAACTTGCAGATAAAGTCATAATTGCGAGATATAGTCAGATCCGAGATAAAGTCAGAATTTTCAGTGCGAGATATAAGTATGAAGTCAGAATTGCGTGATATAAAGTCATAATTGCTATTTGCGAGATATGTGCCGAGATATATCTAAGTCAAAAGTTTTAAAGTCAAATTGCGAGATATAGAGTGCGAGATAGTCAGAATTGCGAGATATAGTCATGCATAAAATTCGGATATAGTCAGAATGCGAGAATATAAGTCAGAATTGCGTCGATTATAAAGTCATAATTGCGAGATATAGTCAGAATTGCGAGTTTAAAGTCATGCATTATAAGTCATATTGCGAGATATAAAGTCAGAATTGCGAGATTTAAAGTCATAATTGCGAGATATAGTCTGAATTGCGAGATATAGTCAGAATTGCGAGATATAAAGTCAGAATTGCATTATAAAGTCAGAATTGTGAGATATACAGTCAGAATTGCGAGATTTAAAGTCATAATTGCGAGATATAGTCAGAATTGCGAGATATAAAGTCAGAATTGCGTGATATAAGAATTGCGAGTATATGTCAGAATGCGAGATATAAGAGAATTGCGAGTTTTTTTAAAGTCATAATTGCGAGATATAGTCAGAATTGCGATATAAAGTCAATTGCGAGTTTTAAAGTCATAATTGCGAGATATAGTAATTGCGATATAAAGTCCGAATTGCTGATAAACTCAAATTCTGTCACCAATATTGCCTATCAGCAATTCTACGAGATTGTCAGAATTGGAGTATTAAATTCAGAATTGCGAGTTTTAAGTCATAATGATATAGCGAGAAAGTCGAATTGCGATCTAAAGTCATAATGCGGAGATATAGTCAGAATTGCGAGATATAAAGTCAGAATTGCGTGATATAAAGTCATAATTGCGAGATATAGTCAGAATTGTGAGATAAAAAGTCAGAATTGCGAGTTTTAAAGTCATAATTGCGAGATAAAGTCATAATTGCGAGATATAGCATTTGTGAGATAAAGTCAGATTGCGATTTTAAAGTCATAATGCGAGATATAGTCAGAATTGCGAGATAAAGTCAGAATTGCGTGATATAAAGTCATAATTGCGAGATATAGTCAGAATTGTGAGATATAGTCAGAATTGCGAGTTTTAAAGTCATAATTGCGAGATATAAAGTCATAATGCGAGATATAGTCAGAATGAATCAGAATTGCCAGAATTGTGAGATATAAATCAGAATTGCTGTGTATAAGTAAGAATTGCGAGATATAGTCAGAATTGCGAGATATAAAGTCATAATTGCGTGATATAAAGTCATAATTGCGAGATATAGTCAGAATTGCGAGATATAAAGTCAGAATTGCATTATAAAGTCAGAATGCGAATATAGTCAGAATTGTGAGATTAATATAAAGTCAGAATTGAGAGAAAGTCGAGAGTCATAATTGCGAGATATAGTTGCGAGATATAAGTCATTGCATTATAAAGTCAGAATTGTGAGATATAAAGTCAGAATTGCAGGTGCTATAAAGTCAGAATTGCGAGAATATAGTCAGAATTGCGAGATATAACCTTGCATTATAAGCAGATTGTGAGATATAAAGTCAGAATTGCGTGTTTATAAAGTCAGAATGCGAGATAGTCAGTCGAGATATAAGTCAGAATTGCAGTCATATAAAGTCAGCCAGAAATAAAGTCAGAAGATATAAAGTCGAGAATGTGAGATATAAAGTCAGAATTGCGAGTTTTAAAGTCAATAATACAGTCGAATGGAGAAGTCAGAATTGCGAAGAATTGCATATAGTGAATTGCGAGTTTTAAAGGTCATAAATTCAGATATAGTCAGAATTGCTAGTCGAGATTGTTATAAAGTCAGAATTGCGTGATATAAGTCATTGCGAGTAGTAGAATTAGTTAAAGTCATAATTGCGAGATTAGTAATTGTGAGATATAAAGTCAGAATTGAGTGTTGTGATATAAAGTCATTGCGAGAAGTTTAATAGGAGAATCAGTCTGAATATAAAGTCAGAATTGTGAGATATAAAGTCAGAATATAAAGTCAGAATGCGAATATAAAGTCTCAAGTGCAAGAATAGTCAGATTGCGAGATAAAGTCAGAATTAGTTTTAAAGTCAGAAGATATAAAGTATTATTAGAAAGAGATATAGTCAGAACATAGTTATAAAGTTATATAGTCAGAATTGCGAAAGTCCAGAAATAAGTCTAAAGTCAGAAGATATAGTCGAGATATAGTCAGAATTGCGAGTTTTAAAGTCATAATTGTGAGATATAAAGTCAGAATTGTTATAAAGTCATAATTGTGAGATATAAAGTCAGAATTGCGATTTTAAAGTCATAATTGTGAGATATAAAGTCAGAATTGTTTTATAAAGTCAGAATTGCAAGTTATAAAGTAAAAATTGTTATATTGTCAGAATTGTGTTATAAAGTGACAATTGCGTCTTACAAAGTCAGAATTGCTTGATATAAACTCACAATTCTGAGAAAAAACGTTACCTTTTTTATTCTTTATTTCATGGCGGAAACAAGCTTCCATATGTAACATATATATTTTGTATAAAATAAAAAATGTTTAGTTCAGTACATCTGCTCTACAGTAAATTTAAACCTTTTGCACTTTCATTTTTTGAAGTGTTTTCATTTCTTTGCAATAATCTGCTGAGTGTCTTCTTCGTCTATTTATCTTGTTTTCCAGTACAAATATCGAAACATTCTTAAGTCATTTTGCATCTCAAGTAAATGTATCTTGATTTAAGTTAATAAGTCTTGTTAAATTTATCAAACTAGAACAAAAAGCTGCCAATGGGGTCAGAAAATAATCTCGTTTTCCCTTTGAATTAAGTTTATTTTTCTACTTTTGTTATGCATAAACACTTCATTTTGATACATTTTTCAGGAAACAACACTTAATATCTTCAGTCTTTTTGCTTCTCCAGTAAATGTATTTTGATTTAAGAATGTTTAGATATTTCAAGACAGAAATACTGAGGAAGAACATCATTATTTGCAGTGTGGCATTCATGAATTACATCCATTTAGGTCAGATCTGTGATCAGAAAGGGGGCGACAGTTATCAGGTTAAGCTGTCCTCCAGTTGGCCTAGTTCACCCCAAATCAGTTTTCGCTGCCCATTCGCCAACTCTGACCACCCAAACGCACTTTAATGCAGTCGGCATTTATTTTCACTGCTTTAACAATCTTCCTGCTTCCTCGGCCAGGCGGCGTACGGTCCCCGTTTCAGGCTTGAGTTGGAATGATGAGTCCAGGGGCCACAACGTCTCCTCTGTGCTTTGTGCGCGAGGGTTCACGGGAAGAGCCCTAAAACGTTCCACTGTATAAAGGTCGCGGGGCTCGAGTTACAGGTCAACGTCGAAGAGGCGAACACATGCTTGCACGAAACTCGCACACACGCACGGTTAATGTCACTATTACCGTCTGACATCACTCCAAAAACACTCATAAAACAGACACACACACACGAGATGCGGCCAGAATCACAGCAAATGTCCCTCATCCACAATAATCACTTATTCTCCCTTTTGGGTCCTGCACATGTAGGTCATTTCAACGGCTCTATTCACGGTGCTCCATTTTAACATGTCCAATAAAGTGTAATTGAACCTCATTACTGACTAATTGTAGGGTTTTACCGCCTCAGTGCATTCAGAAGCCTCTGGCTCATCGCTAACCTGCAGTTAAGGCTGTAAAAGTTCCTGCAGTTTACATGAACTGAAATTGTTCATCTAAACTTGAACGCCATTCTTTAGTCTTGACATCCTTTACCAGTACCTGTGTGGAATTACAATTAGATATTACTTACCTGTGTGAAATCATCGTCTGAGTTTAGATGTTTTCCACCCAACAGCTAACGTTAAAAAAAATCTATGGCTAATGTTATGGATGTTAATTTAATGAATAACGTGATAGTTCACACAAAACTGATCATTCTGCTATCAAGGCCTGTTCACACCAAGATCGGTATAGCCAACACTCAGGGTTGCCAGGTTTTACTACTAAAACTAGCCCACAGCAAAAATCGCGTTCCTGGTGGTAAAATCCGCGTTTTTGCCTGTGTTTCCCTGGTAAAATTCGCATTCCAGGGGCTAAACATCATGTAATTTGGGGTCGCTTCAACCCGCGGACATGAAAAACAACCCGCGGCAACAGAGTAAAAGTAACCCAATTCCTCAGGAAAACCGCGGACTTAGCAACACTGCCAATGCTATCTCACAACAATTCGTACATATTTTATGAGATGGCAAACACCGTGTCCTAACTAGATGCGTTGTTTTTATTACAGCTAAAAATCTGGGAACGCAGAACGATATTCAAACTCACGTTAGACGCTTTTAACATTAAATAAAGCACATAAAAAGATATTATCATTGCCATACTTCGCGGATAAATATGACGTTTATTGTGTGTGTTACGTGTTTGTTTTATACTGTCTTATCTGTTTTTATTTATACTTTTGTTTTCTCTTTGGGACTGTGAAGCACTTTGGACAACTAACGTTGTTTTAAATTGGTGCTATATAAATAAAATACAAAATCCAAATACAAATAGAAACCGTTTCTAAAATAGAATATTCGTGTGTCGCCGTCGTGGCTGGTTAGGACAAAAACTCAGATTAACATGGAAAAGATACCATTTATCGCTTGTCGAGGCATCGCGTCGCGTCTGGTTAGGACACAGTGTAATTCGTACAAATTCCTACGATTTTTCTAAACCCCAGTGACCGGTAGGTTTAGGGGCGGGGTTAGGGGTAGGTCATTCGTACGAATTCATACGAATCTGGCAACACATAAAATACGTACGATTTAGCAAAAAATGTACTAATGTATAGGAGTGAGGACATACCAATTCGTACGAATTAGCCACCTCGTAAAATACGTACGAATTGCCATGAGTTCTATTTATTATAATTTCAAACGCTTTTAAGAGAGTGATTCCATGTTATCGCTATTGCCATGGAATAAGAACCATTAAAACTTTATTTTCCTGGTGTGAATGCGCCTTTACCAGATCTTATGTTGTTGTAAACATACATGCCTTTTTCTCCGTGGAGTACAAAAAAGAAGAAGAAAAAAATAAGATATTTTGTAGAACGTCTTAGTTTTGCGATTTAAGAAATAAAGTCCAAAGGTTTGGAACGATATGAGGGGGAGAAAATGAAAGAATTTGCATTTTGAGTGAACTATACCTTTATTAGAAGAACACATTTTTTGGGCAACATGTCTGAACATCTTTAAAACTTTTTTTTTTAGGGAATGTAATGCTTACCTTTCAAAAACGCGCTATATGTTAAGGAAAAAAATGACAACCAAACGTTTTTTATAATATATAACTGCTGAATGTGTTCTTACCTGTGTGTGTTGGATCAGTTTGAGTTGCTTCTTCTTGCATGTGTTAAATGTTAGTTTGAGATGTTCAGTTGAAATCTCTCCTCAGCGTTAACGGTCACTCCACAAATTAGTCACGCCATCACTCAAAGCCCGCGCGCGGGAAACAGACTCGAACTCCCCAACGACCCGCCGCTCATCTGTCAAACCTTCAGCCCTTTTCTCGCATTATTTTCCACCATATATTATTCTTTCCTCGCGTCTTTTTCGAGTAGGCCGGGAGTGCGGTGGGTGTTTGAACTGGAAGCGTCTTGCCGTTGTTTTCTTTACTAAAACACCTGTACAAACAGCGGCTGCGCCAAGTGACAGCTCTCGTCCTGACAGCGGGAAGCGCGGACCCGCGACTCTAGCGAACCCGCGCGCTCCTGTCCGGACGGTCGCGTGCGCTCAATATTTGAAGTGCAATAAAATACTTCATTAATTAGCGACGCTTTGACCCTCAGTTATCGTCACCATTGCACAAAAACAATAATAGAAAATAAATTAAGATAAATAACATGAAGGACAATAAGCAAAATAAAAATAAAATATGGACCTACATATAAAATGGCATATACATATTACTGATTACTTGTGTGCACATAAAACAACTTAAAGGCCTGTTCACACTAAGTTTTAATCGTTCTAAGTCTACAAGAATATGGAGTCTTTAGGGAAATTAACCATAGTTTTACTACAAAAAACACGGTTATTGTAGTTAAAACATGTTAACCACAAATTAACCATAGTTTATGGTATTTGTACTAAAACTGGTAATCAATCCGCCAAAGAACATGGTTACTGCACTTTTACCATAATAAAACCATGGTTAATTTGTCCACAAAACAACTATAATGGTACAGAATAACTATGTCATTGGAATCATTTTCAGAATGTTTTTTTCCAACTGATAAAAACATGGACAGCCAATAAGAGTCCATCTGATTTTAAAGCGCACAAGCATTTAAAGCTACAGATCACAAAACTACAGAGCTGATTTCGTTCATGGACACTAATTGTCATCGTTATAGTTATCGTCAGCATTGGGGGTAATGCATTACAAGTAACTTTATGTAATCAGATTACTTTTTCAAGTAACTATTAACACATTACTTTTTTAATTTACAACAAAATATCTAAGTTACTTTTTCAAATAATACAAGTTTCACATTTAAAGGGTTAGTTCACCCAAAAATGAAAATTTTGTCATTTATTACTCACACCGTAAGACCTTCGTTCATCTTCAGAACACAAATTAAGATATTTTTGATGAAATCCGATGGCTCCTGCATAGCCAGCAATGACATTTCCTCTCTCAAGATCCAATAATGTACTAAAAAACATATTTAAATCAGTTGTGAGTACAGTGGTTCAATATTAATTATAAGCCACGAGAATATTTTTGGTGCGCCAAAAAAACAAAATAACGACTTATATAGTGATGGCCGATTTCAAAACACTGCTTCATGAAGCTTCGGAGCGTTATGAATCTTTGTGTCGAATCATGATTCGGAGCGCCAAAGTCACGTGATTTCAGCAGTTTGACACGCGATCCGAATCATGATTCGACACAAAAGATTCATAACGCTCCGAAGCTTCATGAAGCAGTGTTTTGAAATCGGCCATCACTATATAAGTCGTTATTTTAAGGCGCACCCAAAATATTCTCGGGGTTTATAATATTAATATTGAACCACTGTACTCACATGAACTGATTTAATATGTTTAGTACATTAATGGATCTTGAGAGAGGAAATGTCATTGCTCAGGCCTCACTGAGCCATCGGATTTCATCAAAATATCTTAATTTGTGTTCTGAGATGAACGAAGGTCTTACGGGTGTGGAACGGCACGAGGGTGAGTAATAAATGACAGAATTTTCATTTTTGGGCGAACTAACCCTTTAATGTATTAAATCTCATTTTATTACCAATGTCTTTGCTGCTGACCTTCAATTATCTCATTTAATCATACTAATAAGCAAAAATTACTTTATATTAGATTTAGAAATAGAGTTGAACTTCCTTCTCCTGTTCTTTCTTCAATCCAGAACTGCAGCACAGCTGAAAGGTTTGTTTGAGCAGCGCCCCTCTACTGTACAGGAGTAAATATGCATTTCTATCAGCCTGAGGCTTATTTATTTCAGTTTTGTGTGAAAGAGCCGTTACATTTGCCAAAAAGCCCGGTGAAAAAGTAACGCAAAAGTAATGTAATGCATTACTTTCCATAAAAAGTAACTAAGTAATGCAATTAGTTATTTTTTTTTTAGGGAGTAACACAATATTGTAATGCATTACTTTTAAAAGTACTTTACCCAACACTAGTTTCGTTGTAATTAGCTCTTGCTTCCCACAAAACAACATTTTTCTGTGCTATATATATTATATATATATATATATATTTATAGCACAGAAAAATGTTGTTTTATATATATGCATCAATAGTTACTTACTAATATATTTAATAATTTATTATGTATCATTACAGAGTGAAAAGCTGAAGAGTGCAGTTAATATATGTCTTTCTCTTAGCGAAGGTCAAGTGAGGAACGATTCTGATCATGTGAAATAAATGGACACTGAAGTTTGGAGCTCATAACTCCACACGAGATGAAGTGACGAGCGCTGGACTCGTTCTGAACAGCTCGTGTGTAAGTGCTGTCAAGAGGAGACTATTTCAAGCGCAATTACTCACTGGCATCATGTTTCAGTAAATTACAGGCAGACATTTGAATGATATTAATATTGGACAATATTCCTGACCACATGTCTACATCCTCCTCCACATTAATACATCTTCTGACCGTGGGATTTGGAAAAGACATATTTTACTTTTCCAGAGGAATGAAGATGGAGAGAAAAAAAAAACAGACATCCATGTCAACGTGTGTTGTGACATTTATTCCTAAACGGTACAACGCTCTACAACACCTGGACAGGCTTGAGTTTACAAATACATTCAGTATTTAAATAGAAATATTCAGAGGTCGTATAATGAAACTTCTCTAAGTAGAGGGATCCGGACGTCCCGTGGAAATGAAAACACTCACTCGCGCACAAACCAACAAATCACTCAAATAGAGTTTACAGGCGGCCGGCAAATATTCAACACAAGACGTCTCTGTGTGACTCCTGCTTTACTGCAGATTATTGGTCCAATATGATGCTCGTAAACATCAAATATCAGTCATGAACACGGAGGGGGAGAGTCACGTCCATGAATTTCAGATATTCGCTCTGGATTTGCCAAATAATAATGAAACGGGGAAACACTGTGAGTCAAATGAATCACCTTGAAGAGTTATTTATATTGAAATGTGCTCAGAGTGGCCTTCTATCAAGGTACTTTTCTTTCATAACAAACACACACACAAACACACGTGTCTGCTCTAACCTTTGACCTCTGACCGGAGGAAGTCAGGCCTCCGTCGGTGCGAGCGAATTCCCCCGCAGCTGCGAGATCTCGGTTCGCTCCAGCAGCAGCATTTACACGCAACGATCCTCTATAAAACTGTCTCGACTTGCAAAAACACAGATTTAAAAGGAAAAACTTTCACACATTAAAGCTTTTATGGAACACACAGTATCTAATTGGCAAATGAAAGAGGAGAAAAATATAAAGTGTAAATTTTGTGTCCGTTTCACTGGTTCACTCTGCGTTCAGAGTCCAACATGAGTCTTTCAGGATCACTGACGCTCACGAGAGGACTGACGTGAGCACACACACACACACACACACACACACACACAGACAGACGATGTATGGCGGTCACTGCATGACACACATGGAGCTGCGCGGAGGGTTGACGGCTCGAGCCACCGACTCCTGACTGTAGTTCACGATGTCGGCTTTAACCACGTGCTGCAGGAACAGAGACACATCTTCAGTCACTCATCATCATCATCATCACTGTATTAATCACACATGGATGAACACTAGCAGTCAGTTCAGACACAGCTCTGTTATTATAACGTGTTCAAATAATAGTGATAAACTCTGAAAAAGTCTCAAAATGAAGTGAGTTTCTACTTAAAACAAGAACAAATATCTGTCAATAGAGTCAGAAAAATAATCTTGTTTTATAATCTTTATTTTTCTGACTCCATTGGCAGATATTTGTTCCTTTTTAGCACAAACTCACTTAATTTTGATTCATTTTTAATATCTGAAATCAATCTTCTCCAGTAAATGTATCTTGATTTAAGAATATTTAGATATTATACAGAAATAATGAGTAACAAATATTGCAAACAGGTCGAATGTTGAACAATTTAAGCAGAAATGATAAAGTTAGATACAGTTTTTAAGATCACAAGAAACAAATTCAGTGCATTAAACTTCTGACTGCTAGTTCATATATATATATATATATATATATATATATATGAATGTAAAATAATAATGTGTGATTGCTGAGCCTTTACATGTTCATATGATGCCATGTGACTGATACTGTACACACACTACAGAGCAACACACACTTTAAACTCTGAACTACTGGATTCAGAATCAATATACAACAATGATGAACACACACACACACAAACACACACACTCGCACACACCACACACACACACACACACACACACACACACACACACACACTCACACTGTTATTGGACAGAGCAGATCTTGCTCTGATTGGTCTCTTGTCTGATTGGTCCCTCATCCTGAGGATAATCCACCAACTCTGCTTTGACAATACGCTACACACACACACACACACACACAATGGAAATAAAGAAATGGAGAGAAGCAGAACAGAAAAATGAGGTTTCATGCATTAGATAAAGAAGAAAATAAAGATGATTTACAGATGACAAACAATACAGAACTGAGTGATATTACTGTAATATCTGAACACACACACACAGATGAACACACTGATTGAAGTGTTAGTATGAGTGTGTTAGAAAAAGCATAAACCAGCGATCATAGTCACCTGCGACTGCTCGATCTCGGCTTTATTCAGCTTTATTCCTACAATCTCAGCCGCCAGCCTCTGGAAACACAGAGACACCTGCAAACACACAGATACACACTGAATAAAACACCACACACACACACACACACGTGCACAAACATATTCACACACACTCTCACACAAAATGCTTTATTTGGATTCACAATTAAAATTGCATAATTATAACAGAAATGTTTTAGTTAATTTTCTTGCAGAAGTTTTTTTTTCAGATGCAGACGTTCTTTCAGCCGTGTTCGTGTGGTGTGTGTGTGTGTGTGTGTGTGTGTGTGTGTTACTCACAGAGTCTCCCGTCTTCGCAGACACAAACTGACTGATGAGTCCGTTTTCTTGACAGAATCGCTGATGTTTTTCCATCTTTACTGTCCGCATGTGCTCCAGATCAACTGCAGACACACACACACACACACACACGCACACACGCGAGAGAGAGATGATCAAAATTTAACATTAACAGTTATTTTCCTGTTCATTACTGTGAAGCTGCTTTTTGAAGCAATCTGAGTTATAATATATATGATACAATCTTGTGTTATAAATGTACATTTAAAAATGTAATATAATTAAAATACATATTATAATACCATTATAATTTTGCATGAGAACGGCTTCATTCTGCTCGTGTTTCATGAGTGAAGCTCAGTGTGTGGAAATAAAATAAATATCGTCTGCGTTTAGAGTTTGAAGGACAGTAAATGATGACAGAACGATCCCTAACTCTGACTGCTTTCACACACCTGTAAGCTCAAGATAACGTCTCAGCCCTGAGGACACACACACACACACACACACACACAGAGATGTGTCATGTGATCATGTCATGTGTGATCTGGAATCTCGGCAGTGCTGTCAGCAGGACTGATTTAGTGAGAACACAACAATGGCGCTCTGACACCCGTAACACACCCGTCTGTGATGTCACTGCGGGGTCACACAGAGGTCACGCACCGGGGTCACAGGAGACTCTCCACAGCTCTTTTCACTTCTGTGTTTCAGACACACCTGTGGTGTGTGTGTGTGTGTGTGTGTGTGTGTAATAAACAACCACATTGAAAAATCCTCAGTATTTTAGAGCACAAATATCTAAACATTCTTAAATCAAGATACAGTAACTGGAGAAGAGAAATGACTGAAGATATTAAGTCTTTTTATGAAAAATATATCAAAATGAAGCAAGTTTCTGCCTAAAACAAGAACAAATATCTGCCTGAAACTAGAGTTGACACACACACACAGATGAAGGAAGATGTGTGTCTGCAGCTGTAACTAAACACTCATAATCCCACAGATAGTTCAGATCCTGTTCATGTCTGCACTGCCATCAGTCAACTGGCCCCACACACACACACACACACACACACACACACACACATTAAAGTATCTCGTCAAATAAAGCACATTAATGTGCTCCTGTCAGACATTTACGCAATTGTTTACCCAAAATTACCATTCTGTCATCATTTACTGTTCTTCATGTCATGGCGCTGTGTTGATTTACACACACACACACACACACACACACACACTGATCTGATGTTTTCAGCATCTCAATTCACAGTAAAAGCTGCTCAACATCAACATCTGATCTGATCTGCGTCGCTTTAATGCGCATTTGGGAACTAAACACGTGCAAAACATCTTCACAAATAATGAGAAGCGCTGATCAACAGAAGAGAAGCTGTGGGTTCTGTCAAAATAAAAGTTTGATGGTTTAACATTTGAAAATAAATAGCCATAAATGTTAGTATTGTAAGTTTACAGTAATACTATAAAGTAAAATGATCACGACTATTATTATTATTATTATTGGTGCAATATGTAATATTTTATGTCCTCTAGAGGTCGCTAGAGGCCTATTCAAAACAAAGGCGTAGCTTGATGACGCCAAGTTTGAGCGTGGAATCTTGGGACATGTGGTCTTCACATCACAGCCGGTGGAAACAATCGGGATAGGACTCGGGCAGAAATCATGTTCATGGATGTGATTATTAACGTTACTGTAGTGTGAAGCAGAGCAGGAGCGAGTGTTGTGGAGCTGAACGAGGAGCTGGAGCGATTGATCAACACACGCCTCACGAGCAGCGGGACTTTTATTATGACACAGTCGCCGGCGCCGCTGCCGCTTTTCCGGTCATGAGTATGAGGTAACGCAGCTCTGTTTATCATATTAGATACATTTGAGAGTGTTGAAAATGATGTTATAACGTTATCATTTTCAACACTGCAGTAAGATAGATCGATTTTACAATATCATATTAAATGCTGGATGATTGTGTTGATAAATGACATGCAATTAATTTAAAACATATTTATGATGGAAAATGCTGTATTACTGTTACTAAAAATAAAGCTGCATCTGATTATGCTATGTTAGCTACTTGACAAAATAGTGTTTTTCTCTAATGGTAAAGCATGAGACTCGCAAAAAATCAAGAAAATTAGATTTAAACAATAAGACTAAACGTGTTGAGCTATATAACAATTAGTTTTCTGTCTATAAATACATCAAAACAGATGTTCCCTTGTCTATTAAAACATGTAAATATTAAAGCGTCTTTGGTGTTTCCATGGTTTACAAAATCAAACAGGCGACTCCTCACACGTCCCGAAGCCTTGATTAAAATAGCCATTTTCTCACGATTTACAAATAGTTGCAAACATTTGGGATATTGTAAGTACTCAAGTGAACAAAATATATAACACTGGCCTAGTGGTTTTTGGATATTTTACTGCAAAATATTACATATTGCACCTTTAAATACAGATTTTTTTTTTTTTTTTACAATGAAATATTAAAATATGAATATTTTTTCTTTTGTTTCATTTGATCTAATAATATATATATATATATATATAATATATATATATATATAATTTTATGGTCATATTGATATATAACCATATAAACATTTTGGGCCAAATTGCACAAGCTTTTTCATAGCATTTTAAAGTCTGCATGAAATGCAAATTCATTTATTTTCTAAATGCATGTTATAGATCTTATTGTATGTCTCATTTTAACCATTTTTTTGAGCTCATAATGTTTACAGTGAAGCATCATATGCAAGATTCTCCAATCCTTTAGTGCACTTAAACTCCGCCCCTGCAAGCTCACGCTCATCTGCATACACTTCTGAGAACCACGCCCACATCTCAACATCCAATCAACAACTGATGCACAGAACCAAGCCCCGCCCCACAGATGGGGAAGAAAAGATCCGTTTCGTCACGACTTTCTTAATTTTAATTCGTGCAGCTTTAACATTATCAAACCACTAACCGCCACACAAACACATTAACACACTAACGTCTGTGCGGATCACATTCAACCCACAAGATCCTCTGGCATCTCAGTGACAGGCCTCATTCATTACCAGCACAAATCCTGTAGAGAAATATTTAGCTAAAAGCTATTGTTACCAAATATAGTGAGTTATTTTAGCTCTCGAGTTTAACCTTCAGAACAGAGGAGTGTTATTCTGCTCTGAACCTGAACGTCACCGTGAGACACACACACACGCAAAAACAACAGTGAGTCGCAGGACGGAGCGTGAAGCGCGGCTCCAGGGGTCCGTCTGCAGATCAGGGGCCATTTTTCTCCCCTAATCTAATCTAAAGCAGCGCGACACGCTGATCCTGCGCTCGTCTCTCAATCGGATGGATCTGGAGGTGGTCTGCTTCTCCTCAGTGTCCGTGCACAAACCCGCAGCGTGAGAGACGAGCGGGAGATAGCGTGGAGAGTGATGGCGACTCCTCGTCCCTTCCACCGGCCATGTTTACATAAAGCGCCGCCGTCCAGGAGCCCTGCGCTCACTCACTGTCACAAACACATCACAGCATCGATCAGTCAAACACACACTCCAGAAACAGCAGCAGACATGAAGTGACGGTCAAGATGAATCGATCAGTTTTACCATGACGTTTTGGCACCAGCAGGAGTTGCACTGAAGTTTTTAACCATATAAACTGCACTACACTGCATGTATTATCGAGTGTGTGTGAGGCGGAAAGTGATCAGCGATGGTAAACAAAAGCATGTGACAGACTGACGGGCGGTGTGAAGCGTAATGTGTGTGATTCAACAGAGCGACTAACTTCATTAGAGAACACGATCAGTTAAACGCTTCACCGTCCAGCTGCTTCCTGCGGCTCTATTCCATTAGCGGGACAGCGGGCGAGCGTGAGGTTAAAGGTCAACGCTCGCTCGCTAAGTGGAGTAAACACAGGAGCGTCGGTTCACGTCAACACTCGCGCACCGCGATCCACACAAACCCATTACAGTCACAATCACATGATGAACGCACACTCTCTTCTGTGTGTATTTATGATGGGAATGTGTGTGTATATTACATGCACATGTGTGTGTGTGTGCGTGTGTGTGCGTCATACAGTTTTATGGGTCCTCAGGCGTGTTGAAAGCCAACAAAAGCTCCAGTGCTGAAGAGGCCACACAAGACGCTCTCTCTCTCTCTCACACACACACACACACACAAACAAAACAATAGCAGACACACACTTTCCTTCTGTACTAGAAGACACACACGTACCTGACACACACACACACGCATGTGTGAAGCGTAATGGCCCGTGATGTACCACACAGGTTGCGAACGGCCGCTGGTCTCAGCAGCACCATGTGCACCAATATTTACCCAACGATTCAAGCGGCACATGGAGAACTTTCCACACACATGCCACTGAAAGAGATCACATGACCCTGATCCTGAGCTCTGATTGGTGCTCGGACTCCACGTCCAGGTGTGACTCGGGTCATCTGACTGCTGAATATGACAAACATACACACACTGATACATATTACACACACAGAAACTGTGCAGCTCGTATTTCACCACAAAATCATCTTCTTTTATTTATTTATAAAGCACCTTCAACTCATGGATGACCCAAAGTGATGAACAAAACACGTAAAATCAGACAAAATAGAACGAATACAGTAAATAAGTTATACCTGGTTAAAAGTTAATGAAAATAAATGTTTTCAAGCAAGTACTTAACAAGGTAAAGAGGAAGCCGGTCAAAATCAAAAGAAATAAACTATTTTGCATAAAGAACTTGAAGCCTATTTTAGAAGCATTGTAACATTATTTTGACAACCGCACACATTTCCTTCCTAATTTTTATGTCTGTCAAAACAAGCATATAAAACATACTGTATATAATAATTTTTTAAAATCATTTTCAATTTGATTATGAAATCAAATTTGGTTTAAAATACATAGAAAAAAGTTCAAAAATTGACCATTCAGAGAGAGAGAGAAAATCAAAACACTGATCTTCAGCAGGACTGTGAGCTAGAGGCACGAGAATCAGTAGAATCCTTTTCCCGAGAAGTGACGAGAACAAGAGGAAAGAACTCCACGAGAAGTCCATGAGAAGTGCACGAGAACTCCACGAACAAGGAGCATGAGAAGTGCACGAGAACTCCACGAGAAGTGCACAAGAACTCCACGAGAAGTGCACGAGAACTCCACGAGAAGTGCACGAAGTGCACAAGAACTCCACGAGAAGTGGAACTATATGAGAACAGCACGAGAAGTGCAAAGAAATGCCCGAGAAGCACGAGAACTCCACGAGAAGTGAACGAGAACTCCATGAGAACTATATGAGAACAGCACGAGAAGTGCACAAGAAATGCCCGAGAAGTGCACGAGAACTCCACGAGAAGTGAACGAGAACTCCATGAGAACTATATGAGAACAGCACGAGAAGTGCACAAGAATGCCAACGAGAACTCCAAAGTGAAAGAACTCCATGAGAAGAAACTCAGAACAGCACAGAGTGAAGAGAAGTGCACGAGAACTCCACGAGAACCCACGAGAACATGAGGACTCCATGAAATGCACGAGAACTCCATGAGAACTCCACGAGAAGTGCACGAGAACTCCATGAGAACTCCATGAGAAGTGCATGAGAACTCCACAAGAACTCTATGAGAACTATATGAGAACAGCACGAGAAGTGCACGAGAACTCCATGAGAAGTGAGACTCCATGAGAATGAGAACTCCATGAGAAGTGCACGAAGTGCACGAGAACTCCACAAGAACTCTATGAGAACTATATGAGAACAGCACGAGAAGTGCACAAGAAATGCCCGAGAAGTGCATGAGAACTCCATGAGAAGTGCATACTCAGTGCACGAGACCCAAAAGTGCACGAGAACTCCCATGAGAACTCCATAGGAAGTGATGAATGAGCAGAAACCCACGAGAAGTGAACTCCATGAGATGAGAACAGCACTCCATGAGAACTCCATGAGAACTCTATGAGAACAGCACGAGAAGTGACTCATGAACTCCATGGGGGAGAACTCCATGCCTATATTGAGGTGAGCTTGAGTGGGGGGGAACTGATCAATGAATAACGACTTCATGTTTAGTTAATGATGACAGAATCGAGCAGTGTGTGTGTGTGTGTGTGTGTGTGTGTGTGTGACTGCTGTAAAAATGGATCTATATTTGTGAGGTCTGCCCTCTACTCTTCATCTTCATGGGAACATGCAGGTCTGCCCACACACACACACACACACACACACAAGCCTGACAACCAAAACAAAACAGAGAAGAAAGAAAAACAGCGCTCACTTTCTCTCCAGACGATTCCCAGCAGACAGAGAGAGAGACAGACACAATGTCCTCGACAAAAGTAGGTAAAAACTAAAGTCTGACTCTGATCGACTGATTCACTCTGAGAAATGAAGCAGCGAAACACAGCGAGTCTGATCACTTCAGAGCCTTAAAACATGAAACGAATACTGAGAAAAGCCTCTGATGCTCCAGAAGCTGCTGAAACAATCAAACACGACTACCATCATCATCATCATCATCATCACCTCATACACACAATACAGATCAAGATCATAAAGCACAAAACATCATGATCTGACGTACTGAACTGAAACACAAACACTAAGTTAACCTGAATGTTATTTGGCCCTAAACAGAGATTATCTGAGTAAAAAATGAAAATAAAAATGTCTGCTCCATTCTTTCCCCTACATTCTATATTAATTCTTCTATTTTATAGACACATTTCTTGCAAGTAAAAATATTTTATATTGAATATTCCATATACTAATAATCTATTTTTTTTGTTTTTAATATGTGAAGAGATGGTATTTTACTCGGCGTGAAACACCCACACACACACACACACACACACAGCTCCCACACACAGGGGTCAGTAAAGATGGTCAGTCATACATCAGAGAGGTCAGAGGTCAGAGGTCAGAATGATACATTCACTGTTGAAACAGTTTAATTCATCACACACTCATAACAAACACACAGCGCTGTAATGGTTCCAGATTTACACTGACGTCCATGATGAAGACACTTCAATCCTCATCGATACATTAATGTTATGAAACTAACAGCAAATATTAATATCTCATCTGAACTACACTGTAAAAAATCAGAATTTGAGAAAAACCCCAAAAACATTAAAGCATCCAGTTTCAGGGTTTTTCTTTACTCATCTTTCATCAGCTTATTAAAGTTGATCTGTGCTTTTAGTAAATATACTATAATACGGTCTGTGAAGTCAAAAGCACGGCTGTACGATTAATAAACATAAAAAATCACGATAGTCTGATTATCAATTTGCAAAAGCTGTGATTTAATTAAATAAATATATGTGGCCAAAATAAAAGCGTGATGGCTTAACGTTTTAAAATAAAGAAATCAGCCATAAATATTAGTAATGTCATTTTACAGTTAACATTATTGTTGTTGTTATTATATTATTTTTAAATATGCTAATGTTTTTATTTTACACTGAAATATTACAATAGCATTTTTTATTAATATTTTTATTTTTCAATAATAATAATATTTTATAGTCATATTGACATAATCACAAATTTTGTGCAGCCCTACAAACAAACACAGCAAACCTAGAACAATTTTTTTAAATTCTATTTTAAATAACAATCGTAAAACCTTCATTAGATTTTCCCCAATCGTGCAGCTCTATGATTTTACATGTTGAACCGAGTTCAGTTCGAATTTCAGAAATCAAAACTGTGTCTAAAGTACAAGAAAAACAGGAAGGAAAGACAGAAGAACAGCGACACACTACTGGAGACGCTCCGACAGATTCATGTGTGAGACGCTCAAGAGATTCAATACAAAGACGTTTTATCGCTCATAACTTCTGGAGAGAAACAGCGCAGACAATGACAAGGATGAACCTTTCTAGTGCGCGTGCGTCAGACGCCTGTGTTCATGTACGTGCAGTACACTTTGAAAGGCTGTACACGTGGGTTCACACTTTCATCTAGAGCAACAAACGACTTTCTTTAATGTTCTGGCCTGTGCTAGTAACGCGAGAGCTCAGTGTGGCTGTCGACCCGCAGAGAGTTACGCTGGCATCAGCAGACAAGCGTTAGCCTGCTTTAGATCCGCTGTCACATCACAGCCGCTGTGTTTGTGTAAATGAGGGAGAGCCAAACCGAGGACGAGTGAAGTACGGTGAAGTACGGTGAGCACACGGCAGGTCAGCTGTCAGTCTCGCTGAACACGCTACGATTTCACAGGTTCAGAAATCTGACCAAATCTGGTGATTATTCATCAGATCAAAACTGCACAATCTAAAATATTGCTATTGTAATTTTACAGTTGTACTGTAAAAAATATTATAATATATTATAAATAAATATATTATTATTATTTTTCTTAAAAACTCTAAAATAAAACTTTTATTTTAGCGAAAAATTACAATAGTATAATATTTTTATTTAGTAATAACAACAATCATAATAAAATAATTATTATTTTATAGTCATACTGACAATCACAACTTGCACAATCTCTTTTATGGGATGTTTTAAATATTAATCATTACAACAGAACACTAAATACATATGAAACAATCCTTTCATCATCTGAGGAAACTCTGCTGTGACGTCAGCACATCTCACACACTTCAGTCACTGAATGACGCTTACTGTTTACAAAAGATTAATAGATGGCAAATATATCGTTACGATTCACAGTGTAAGTTTTGAACTTGTTGCATTAGACAAGAAAACTTCAGGAGGAGGAAAATGTGCGATCAAACAACATCAAGGACTTATTTACTTCTTAAGAAAACAATTAAAATGTTCTGAAAATATCTGAGAAATTGTCAAGAATTGCACTTACGAACATTCTAGAATTTATCTTATGAACTTTTTTCACTGTTTTCTTAAGAAGATTTTTTTGTCCCAGAATTGACAAACAATGTAATTACATTACATTCTTCCTTTTAACATTATGTGTGTGTGTGTGTGTGTGTGTGTGTCTGCGTGTGTGTGTGTGTACTCACTCTTGTTTCCGATCAGTGATATCGCAGGTTGTGTGTCTGACTCTTCGTTGGCTTTTCTCACCATGTTCAGCCAGTCTTCAAGATTCTCAAAACTCTGAGAATTAGTGATGTCATACACCAGCAGCACACCCTGCACACACACACACACACACACACACACACACATTAAGTAGGTATCATTTCAAAAGCTTAAACACTCAAAATTCAAAACCTTTCTGGAAGGATACTTTTAACTCTTTCAGCAGCTGCTCCCCCTAGTGGACGGTGTCATATTTCATGTTACAGAATTTACAGCACAATTTTATAATCAAATCTTTTTCTAAACTTGATGAAACACATATCGTTGATGACTGTTTTGTGATAGAAATGACATTGTGACAGAAACGTATTCATTTGTGACAGGAGACGCGTCATGTGGGCGTCACCCGGTGGCCGTTTGTGGTACAGCGCCTAAATGAAATCTCACAGAAACCTCAATTTTTGTGATATCAACTTCAAATATGGAACGAAACTTGGTTAGAAATATGACTTTGATTTTTATAGCAAATAGAGTCCAAATTATGTTTGTAAAATATACACAATTTTATTTCAGTACATTTGCTTAACAAACTTTTTACACTTAAAAGTTGTCTTCTTAAAAGAGATCAACTTTAGGTCTATATTCTAGAGCATTCATGAGGTACAAATATTTCAGTTCAGATCTGTGCTGGCAACTGAAGAGATTGTGTCTGAATGTGTGTGTGTTTGAGCAGCAGGTGGCGCTGGAGTGTGTGTGTGTGTGTGTGTGTATTACTTGCAGGTTTCTGCCTGTATTCTGCACACTAACTGTATTGATAAGCATTATTTAGCATCACAAATATTCATTCGCTCAAACACACACAAACAGCCATATTTATGAAACATGATTTGTCAGTCACCTGCGCTCCGTAGATGTACTTGTCCAGCATTTTTCCTCCGATGGTCTGTCCTCCGATGTCCCACACCTGCAGCGCCACATTCAGGTTCCCTTCAGAGAGTCAAAACATGTTCACATTAAACATCAGTGTGTGTGTGTGTGTGCGTGTGTGCGTGCGTGTGTGTGAAAAGAAATTGATTATGGAAACAGGATGTTTTTATGATGTTTTTGCAATGCTAAATTTAGAAAGAATGCATTTTCTGTAATAATATTATATATAAAAAATAAATATTACAAAATAATAGAAATTAATATAATTAAATAAAATAAAATAATAAATTGTATTATTTTTATAATAAATAACATAATAAATTAAACACATTTTAAATGCATATAATTAAAATAAATATAATTTTAATAACATTAATGTAAATATTTCTCCAGAGCGTCACAGTCGATGCATTCAGACTATACAGTCGATGTATATATACAGACGAGTCTGTTCATCCCACACTTCTCTTCACGTGCCTCTATAAAAGATCTCTTTTCTTTATTTATTCTAGAATTCAATCTTTACGGTAAGTGACTCGCACGTTCTGCCAGCGTAGCCGAATGTGCTGACGCGGTGTGTTTCTCTCTCTCTCAGTTATGGTCCATAAGAGCGTGAAAACAGAAGCGTCCCAGCATGAGAACGGACCTGAAAATAACCCGTCAGAGGGAGAGAGCGCAGCGCGTTCAATACGTCAGAAACAGCACACTCACAATAAATAGACGCTAACAGACAAACGGACTCTGTTTAGAGCGCCAAACGACAACTTCACTCCTGTAATTACAACTGATTCAATTTCCATTCCAAAGTTTACGCACCTTACAAAAAAAAATCAATTCTAACATTTAAACAATAGTATAATGTGACCTACATTTCACAACAGCCTGGATGCATCAAAGTTTTGAACACAAACAGGTTTGGTTGGTCAAATTTTCTTTTTATGTTTCTTACTACTTCTATTTATAGAAGTAAATGCTGTAAAAAGAAATGTATACGGCGTATTGTCCCCTGCAATGGATAATAGCAGTAAAAAAGATGCGCTTACCCAGATCTGATTTCAGTCTGCAATTAAACATCAAACTAACTCACATTCGACATTCTTACCTGGTGCTTTACAGTACACAATCTGTCTTTGAGAAGAGAGTTATGTGTGTTTGTTTAGGAGTTAAGAGCTTTCGTAGGTAATAAAGTTGAAAAGAGGCAGACGTACAACAAACACACACACACTGGAGTGATTCATTCAGAGGTTCAGTACAAACCCACACAAACACACGCCGTCCAGCAGCAGAGCTTCAGAAACACTTGAAAACATCAGTGCGAGACACAGAATCAGGACAGAGATCTATTCATACGCATCGAGTCAATTAACACCATTACACAACCTCTGTCAACAACGCTCAGATATATAGACGGCTGACGTGAAAATCTTAGAGAACGAAAGACTGATTGGTGGTTTTCATCTATTGGATGAACAAAAACTTCACCTACAAATTATCTGTTCAAATTCTGAGTTCTTTTTTTTTTTTTAAGAAATTTTCAGTCAAATGTTGGAATTGTCTTTCCGGAATGACTTTGTTCATCATGAACTGCAAAATACAGAAATGTATTGAAATAAACAATTGTCGTTAAATAATAAATCACGCCAAGTCACAAGTTTCAAGGTTTTTTATATAAATATTTGGGTAATTTTGTTGGGAATTTGAAGAATTACAACTGAAAAAATTCAACCCAATGAAACAATAATTCATTAGTCCAGTACAAGCAAAAAATAATTAAAAAGTACATCAAATTTGAAATATATTTTTTAACCACACTTACAACAAAATTTCTTTAAATTTCAGGTGATTTTAATTCCACTTCCTTAAATTTGAATAACAAGTATGCTTCCTGTTTGAATGAAAATCAGAAATTTAGCTGGAATTTCAAAGGCATTCTCAATGCAGTTCAACTAAAACTTGAACTAAAATGAAAATGAAAAAAGAAAATATATAAAAATATATATAATAAAAAACTATAATAGTATCTCAGTGATATTAAAAATGACACATTACACCTCCACATCATGGAAAGAGAGATTTGCAACATTAATAAGTAGCTTATAGATTCACGTTTTTTCGTGTGGATGTAGCATGTCAGAGGAACGTTTTTAATAATACTATTTTATAATTATTATACATGCAATTTTATGAGTTATATTAAAAGAGAAAGTGAACTGAAAGAATTCTGAAATCTAAATGAAGAATAAAGTTCAAGTTTGTGTTATTTGTCAACTACTTACTTGCTTGTGTGTATGTGTGTGTGTGTGTGTGTGTGTGTGTGTCTAACCTGGCAGGGTGATTCTCTTGAGGAAGAAGTCCAGCCCTATCGTCTGTTTATACTGTTTCCCAAAAGCCTCTTGTGCAAAGCGGATGGCGAGAGATGTCTGAGAAACAAAGACACACACACATAAACATCAGAACATTTTAAATTGAAAGAAATTATTCTCACCTATCCTGAGGCTCTGCCTCCCACTTCTCTTTGATTGACAGATGCTTCATGTCAAGTATTACAGCCAATCAGATCGTGTGTGTGTGTGGACAGAGACGCCCACATACACACAGGACATCAACACACACCTCTAACTTTACAACACACAGAATAAAGTGACTTTCAAACATCATGCTGCCTACGAAATTGCAGTACTGCGAGTACCAAATGAATTACGGCCATTTTGATTTAATGTTGTAGACCAGGTATTCCCAAACATTTTTGTCAGCCAAACTACCAGAGATTTTTAGTTATTTCAATAATTTAACAGCAAATTTGCATATTTACGGTTCTCTGATGTCAGTTTATGGTCACATGACATGAAGCTAAACAGATAAAATAATCAGTTTTTTAATTTTCATTTTGACTGTAATTGTTCAACTTACAGATATCACCCAACTTCACAGTTGATTAATCACAGTACATTGTCAATAGATTTGTGAAATTAAGTTTTCTGAAATGTTTTTGTCTAAATATGCATACGAGACATTGTCTAATTAAATCAAACAAATTTGCATACATTTTCAGAATATAAATATGAAAATCGGATAAAGCCAGGTTCAAAATTCTTGCTTGATTTTGTTGACATAATAGAGTTAAATGTTTTTACAGAGGGGATTTTGGATTTCTCTTTTTATTACTTCATAAATCAAAAAATACTGTCAATGGCTGGAAAAAATACATTTTCACCATGTTTTCAGGAATAAAATGTTATATACCATGCAAATGAAATATGATCAAACCCCTCAGTAAAAAACTTCAGCATATAGATATGAATAAAACTGTAAGTTTTGGTGTGTGTAACTGCTGCTGAAGTGGAGGAAAAAACTTTTAACGATATGTATGGTAATTGAAATCTACAGACGCAAATAGATGAAGTGCAATAAAATAAACACTTAAATGTGTATTTTGGATGTTAAGGAAGCAAAATACACCAAAATCCCAAAATGGACCAGTGCATGAATGCATGCAAAAATTATTTTTTTCCTGTAACGTCTTATTCATTTTAATTTTACATGTTCAGGATTTATTATTAGCCGTTTTTACAAACACCTGGCAGTTCTTTCGCCAACCCCCAGTTTGGAGAAACCTGTTGTTGATCAATAAAGCTAGACTCTACAGAGAAACCCATTCAGATTCTACAGTCACATGGTTTCTGTTGCAATACTGGGTGTACAGACGTTCAGTTCGAACACTCCAGCAGGTCACAGGATCCCACAGAGCGACTGTGTGTCCGTGAGAGAGGACAGACTGATCTAACAGCACAAATGTTTCTGACCGGACACTCGTTTGTGTTGGCGTTACGGTAGCGCGCCGCTGTCTGTTTTCCCTCCCACTCTAAGTGACGTTTAAACAACCCCATCTGGAGCCAGAAGGGTTTGTACACGCACTGCTACCCAGAACCCTCTGCTGCGGCCGCGAGGGTCACCACCGCTGAGAGGGAGAAATGCTGCCACACAAACCAAACATAGAAATCCAGGATAAAGACATTTTTCCTGTGGTCTGAAACCCTAAAAAGACATTTCTAGTAGGAAAATTGGCCCTTCCTAAGACTCTAGTTTAGCGGAGAGACACAGTGCTTTCCAAACCCACCTCACGTCAAATGCTCTCACAACACTGGACACACAAAAAACTTGAACCGATATTGATTCTTAAATCTCAAAATTGATCTTTTAGTGCTGTTTTGAGTTGATTCATGAACAAAACTTCACTAAACATTGATTGTAGCTCCTGCCATCCAATAAGCTTTGATACTTTTGATATGAAACAAAGTCTAAGCTCTCAAACTCTGTCACTTTTAATATGAAATTCAAACAATAAATGTTGTTTTGTGTCTTTTTAATGTGTGGTGAAGCGGACGTGAACCGATCATCTCTATCTATGTACTACTAGTTACAGCAGCAAATAAACATGAATGAACATCAGAAGATGGTGAAAGGTAGAGAACAACTAACTGAAATGAATCATGTTTCATGTAATCGATCAATCAGTGTTTCAACCACAAAAATACGTCAATAAAACAGCTCGAGTCACGCAATGTCACATTTACCTCAGAAAAGCAATTCAATGACCATAAACTCAATAGTTAAATGGGACGACGGCACTCAAAACAAAACAGATGACACTGCTGACTTTAAAGGGATAGTTACAAATATATATTTATATTGGGTCCCTTAGAAAAAAGAAAGTCAGATAGGTTTGGCATGAAATGAGGGAGAGTAAATGATGACAGAATGATAATTTTTGGGTGAACGACCCCTTTAAGTATCGATTTAACCTTGTTTTTTGCTACAATGTAAAAAATGAATGGAGAAAAGTTACAAATTCAAGGCCAAATTTTTATATATATATATATATATATATATATATATATATATATATAGTTTTATAGGACACTTAATATGTTAAGTGAACAATGCTCTCTTTGTTTCTGAAGGAGCAATCATCTTACAAAGCAAAGATATCTGAGATATCGCTTTAGAAGATCTCAAAACTTGACACACAAACCTCAAGAACAATGACAATCAAAAAATGCAAGATGAGACATCACGACAACAAACATTCATAACACTGTATAATAAGGTTTCATTTGTTAACATTAGTTAACTAAATTAACATGAACTAAAAATGTAAAATACTTTTAAACCATTTCTAATCTTAATTTATTGAACTTTTTGTCAGTAAATAAAAAAACACTATTTTTTTCACTGAAAAGTGCCTATAATAATGTTGTAAAAAAAAAATGGCTATAACTTGCTTAGGGATTGTTACACATAGACAATTTCATATGAAGGTTCAAAACATCCAAGTATAACTTTCTAAAGGAAAATAATCCAAACTTGGTTCTGTTTGAGTTCACAGTAAAAAATAAATAAATAAAACATTCTCCCGTTTTTCATAATTCTGGTAAATTCATCGATTCTCAGAAAAATAAAAGTAAAACTGGGACTTTGAGCTACACTGAAACTGTTTAAAATGATATATGGCACTTTATCCTGACTGCTAATGAGTTAGAAAAACAAAGAAAAGAACAGGCAAGTCAGGTGACCAAAAATGTTCTAGGTCTTCAAGGGTTAATTTCAACGTTTACTAATACATCGTTAAAATCAAAAGTTGTGTCTACAAAAAAAGTTTTATGAATTCAATTGATTAAAATGGAAAAATAAAAATGGAAAACAAATTTTGGGGAAAACAAAATGGAATTTAAGAAAAAAATAATTTCATAGGGCCCTAAAAATGTATTTTTAATTCCATGATTTCAACATTTTAGACATGCTTTTTGATTACTAACATTAAATTTAACCATTAAATTGGAGTCCAGAATAATTAAAATAGAAAAAAAAATAATAATTTGAAAAAATAAAATTAAAAACAGAATTCTGCAGAAAAAAAAAAAATCAGTCTCTTCTCTGTTCAATCTCAGTGTTTTGCTATTGGGGATTTTTAGACAAATTTTCACTCTAAAAAAGTAATTCAGGGGATCTGTTACCACAATTTAAATAAATGCATGGTTGCAGGTTTAAAATTCTAATTTATTGTTTTAATTAAACCTTTTAAGTTGCAAACATTATTTTGTAGAGTTCTGTTGACATAATAATGTTGATCATTACATCAACTTAATATCGTCTGCAATTTAAACTCAAATTTCTGCGTTAATTGGCTTTTTTTTTAAAAAATTAGGTTGTAGTAACTTAATGGAACTGTCTTGATAACTTCAGAAATTAGGCAGTGGATTTCTAGTTCCCAGCATGCTCTGCATAGGACAAGATAAAGAGAATAAATAATGAAATTAAGTGTTAATTTATTTGTTGTTGATGTTTTATTTGTTGATGTTAATGTTTAATGCTGTTGTGTCTGACATTTAAATAAGAGTTTCTGTAATGTTGAATATTTTGTTGAAGTTATTTCAATAAATATACTTGTTAAATAAGTTGTGTTAGCGTGTGCTATGATAGCTGTTGATTTGAACTAAAATAGATCAGAATAATTGGTTCCAGAGCTACAAATTTTTTTTGAGTAATCAACTTAAAAATTTGTGTTTATGCTGCAAATTATTCTTCTAGTTCCTCTAACTCAGTTTAGCTTATTGGTTGAATGTAAATTCACTTAAAGTTGTCATAACTCAAAAAAATGATGCAAACTGTTGTGTTAATGTTTTTGTTGAGCCAACACAATGAAGTAAAGAAACACATGCATGTTTGTAAATAGTAAATGGATTGAGCTGCTCTGCTCACACTGCAATATAATGACCAGCTTAAAAGCTTAAAGTCTCTCTCTCTTTCTTGGTCTGTCATGTGTTTCTCCACAGCGAATGATCATGTCAGCATCATCACGATCATCATACAAACGCACACTTCCACACGAGAACATGAATGAAGTTCACAGGAAAATCCTGCCATGTGCATCTATACAGATTAACCAGCTAGATTAAACAATCAAAATGCTGATAAAAATAGCATTACGTTCATGTAATCTGATCATGCTCACCTGTGATTGACAGCTGTTAGTTATGAATTTATGTTTCATTGATCTCCATGATCAGATCACTGCAATCAATTATTCACTAGACAACACTGGATAATGTTTGATCCGCATCAAATTCTGCAAAGCTACTTCAGTGAAAGCATGTTTGACCATCTTTAAAATAAAAATATAGTAGTCACAGTGTCCACCAAAACACGTTAATATGATATCAAAATATAAATACATAGTTCAACTGGCACGTGAACCGATCATCTCTTCCTCTTTACTACTAGTTACAGCACCAAATAAACATGAATGAACATCAGAAGGTGTTGAAAGATACAGAACAACTTACTGAAATGAATCATGTCTCGTGTAATCATCAATCAGTGTTTCAAACGCGTCAATAAAAGTTTGAGAACAATGTCACGTGATGTTATTTACCTCAGAAAAGCCATTCAATGACAATAGCCTAGCATAGTTAGCGAGAAAAATCTAAATATCTAAAAATCTAAAAATTTTGCTAAATATATGCACTATATTACATATTCATTCTATTTTTACTATTATATAATTAAAAAACATAACGTTATTATTATAAAAAAAACATTTATAACATTAATATTATTTAATATTAATATTATAGCAATGTAAATTAACATTATAGTATAGTAATACACGTTAATAGGCTATTACAGTAATACGACACAGTTATAGTAGCCATATGTGTGATTTAATGTTGTCAGGCGTCTATGGTGTTGTAGTTGTTGTGATGTTGACTGTAAAAGTGTTTCTTCTGCTCATATTTCATGATGTTTCGCGATGATGATGATTGATTTCTCGTGTATTTTGTACCTTTCCAGACGCTCCGTCTCCCAGCACCACGATCTTCAGCTGCCGCTCCTGAATCTCCTCCTCCGAGTCCGACATCACTCGACAATTCAACACAAACACACGATAACAGCTCAAAAACTCTCAGCCGAACCAGAACCAGAGATTTGAGAGCAGCGGGTTAATCTGATCACGGTCCAGCCGCCGCCATCTTCCCTCAGCGCGGACCAACACCTCCTCACGTCACTCTTCACTGTCAGAGCAGCTGTGAACGCGCTTTACGACCGTGTTCCGATCATCGATCAGTTAAACTCACCAGTTATCAGTTTGAAACAGTTATCGAGCGGGATTTACCGTGTTTTACTGTGTTTATGTGGACAGCGCTCACCCGCCGCTACCGGAATAGACTCGTCCTTCATGACGCTTCCCTGTTGCCATGGAGAGAGAGAGAGAGAGCACAATTCACTTTATGGGCATGACAAAAGTAGCCTACATTATAATGGCAAAAAAAATGTAATATAAAATATTTTATTTTAATGTATATTGTTATAAAACTAAACCAGATAGTTTATAATTTTGTTGCATTATAAAGTCATTTGTATATCTTTATCTACATATATATTTTTCTCTCAACATTGATAATAATCATAAATGTTTCTTGAGCATCAAATCATCATATTAGAATGATTTCTGAAGGATCATGTGACACTGAAGACTGGAGTAATGATGCTGAAAATTCAGCTTTGATCACCGGAATAAATTACACTTTACTATATATTCACATGAAAACAGCTGTTTTACAAAATAATAACAATATTGCTGTTTTTACTGTATGTCATCTTGTTTCAAAAGCACAGAAAAAAATCATTTGACCCCAAATTTTTGAACAGTATGTGTATATGATGATTTAAGACTAATGATTATGATAAAGAAATCATGCAGTACTAAACTGGCAAATTGCTTATTAATTAAATAACTTAATGAAAGATGAATCCTTTCTGAATATAGATGAAGTGACCATGATTTTAAGAGAAACACATCTGGACAGAGATGAGAAACAAACAAACAAACATCTGAAGCACTGAATCCATCTGTCATCAGAGAAAAGATTATTGATTATTAAAATGTTCTTCACTTTCCTGTAGCTCAAACATTAGATCACAGCGCTCGCAACGCAAGGTCACAGGTTCGATTCCCAGGGAATGCATGAATGTGAATGTGTATTTGACTGTATGACATTCACACTGTTTGGATTCTGCCTTATAGATATTTTTGCAAAACCTTTCTTAAGGATTTAAATATTTTTTTCTCTTTTCTAAAACATTTCTTATCCTTAAAATCCTTACTGAACTCTAATTGTGATGCCAATACAGCTGAACTGAATTTACAAAAGTGAGAGAAAGTCGAGTTTGAGACGTTTAAACAGAATTTGTCAGATCTGATCTCTCAATTCAATCCAGATTTATAATGATACTGAAAAACTCTAAAATATTTTATGTGAATGTTTTCGGTAACGCTGCCTTTGTTTAGAACAGACTGCATCATCTCTGAAGCTCTGAATGTGAGAATGTTGCTTTCATTCACAACGAATACTAAGAAGCAAGAATTGAAACAGAATTAATGAACTGAAGTTTCTTAAAGCTTCTTTATTGGCATCGATGGCTCCGTGAAGAACCTTTAACATCCATGGAACCACTGAAGGTTCTTTAAATTATTAAAATGTTCTTCACAAATGGTTCTTTTAAGAACGGATCACTCAAGGTTCTTCGAGGAACCAAAAATAAAAACCCTTTTGGAACTTTTATTTTTAAGAGTGTTACAAGTATCAGATGATAATACCATAGAAGAGGGTTCCCAATGGGATCATTTTATGGATTTAGAATTAATTAATTTTTCATTTAATTTAATAAAATTTTATAAATTAAGCAGCTCATAAACAAAAAAAAAAATTCCTGTTAAACATGAAAGCACTATTCAATCATTTAAAACATTTCTCATTATAGAACCTTTTTGGCAGAAAGCATTCTTTAAAATTGAGTCAAGAACCCTAGAGAAACCCTGAACCTTTTATTCTAAGAGTGAAGAACCTTTCAGGGATCAGTTCTAAAAATAACCATCTTTTCTAAGTGTGAAGAACATTTACAGAATCACATTTTTCCACTATAAAGAAGCTTTAGTGGAATGGAAAGATTCAGTGCAAGTTAATGTTCTTCATGAAATCATCAATGCCAATAAAAAAACTTTATTTTTAAGAGTGTAAAAAAATTTTCTTTTTAATTCTGAAAATGCAAAAACATTTCTGTTAGGATGTGTTTATAGTATTTAAATAAAACAACAGAATTACTTATATAAAACAATAGATGTCTATGGTAAAAAGAAAGAAAGAAAGAAAGAAAGAAAGACACCTTGTGCATCTGTATTGTATGATCTTGGCTTCAGTTAAACACTATGCTGGGTGTGTCGGGTGTCATATGGTGAAGGAAACACACACACACACACACACACACAGAGAGAGAGAGAGGAGATATTGCCAGGAAATAACACTAATGACTGACTAACAGATGGATATCACACACCTGAAGAGTGATTTAGTAAAAATCAGTAATAACTGATCAAACTGATTGTGTTTCTGTAATCTCTGATTTAAATTATATAAAATAACTAAACTTCCAAATTCCGCACATTTGTTTGAGTCTAAATGCTTCTATAGTTTGAGAATCTTTTGACTGAAGATTTCTCCACCCCAGAGATCAGATATCATGGTGTGAGTTTCTATTTCATCTATTATTCGAGAGTGAATTTGGCTAAAACTGTGACCTGATATCAGCAGACTCAAACTGTACTTACATCAAACACCGAGTCTCGAAGCGCGTGTCAGACGCTCCTCAGATTAAACTCGAGTTTCCCCAGCTTTATATCGTTCGAGAACGAGCTTCGTGCGCGATCAGAATAAGAAAAATAAACAGCAGAATGTTCAACTTTCAGAAACCAACCAACATCAAAAATAGACCTGCTAAAAGAGGATTTTCTGAGAGTTTGCGTAAAGTCATGGGGAGGTTTGACCTAATGGAGCTCCCGGGATCTCCAGACTGAAATAAATCATCATCAGACACTGAAGAGACTGTGAGATCACGACTGTTTCCACAAGAACTTTCCGCGCAGCTTCAGAATGGAGTCTCGACTTATTGAATGGAGCTTCGCTTGATCTCACAGTTCATCCGAGACAATATGGACACAAAATAAATGCTTTGCGTTTTGACTATTGCAAAACTCTGTGCACGTCACGTTATAGGCCTCGGACAACAATGTAATTTTGTTTAATTGAAATTCTTTAAAAAATAGGCTACTATAGGCTATATTTTATATAATAATAATAAGAGCTTACTCTAAAAAATGCTGGGTTAAAAACAACCCAAGTTGGGTTGAAAATGGACTAACCCAGCAATTGGGTTGTTTTAACCCAGTGGTTAAATGTTCGCCCTGGGTAGTTTTATTTATCTCCAACTATTGTTTAAAAAATACTGTATTTCTTGCTTAAAATGGACTCAAAATATGTTGGAAATTAACATTCATTAATATTTTTAATAAATTAACATTTAGGCTAAGTTTAATGAATAATGATTAAACATTAAAAATTGCTTATTAATAAATGTTCACATTTTGATTATTATTGTTGCCTCTGGTAATTTTGTGTCTGATTATTAATTTCCAACATATTTAGGGTTCATTTTAAGCCAGACATATAGTCGTTTTTAAACAATACTTGAGTGAAATAAAACCGCCCAGCACGCTGGGCAAACATTTAACCCAATCGCTGGGTTTGTCCATTTTCAACCCAACGTTTTTTAGTGTATGTTTACAATAAATATGGGACCAGCAGATTAAGCATCGACCAAATAAGCACAACAGCAAAGACGATTACAGTGATATCCATCGCGTTTATATATCGTATTATAGGCTATATTTTGTTTCGCCCAAGTCATTAAGAGAACTAGGGAATTGCATTAGCATAATTATTATTTTAGCATATTATTTTGAATTATTATCAGACATGATTTACATTACATGAAGTTTAGACAATAAAATAAATATTCATACTCATCTGATCTGAAATTATATTTTAAAGCAAAGAAAATTAAACTATCTTTCTTTTTTGTTTTCGGACACTCTTTAATATCCCATTTATTGCAGAGACATCTCTAAAAGTCAAGCGGGAGTGTAATTGGACATGATAATTAGACATGATAATTAGACTGATGCTGAGACATGTTAACTGCTCGAGGAGTGAGGTTAAACACCTGTTAAGCATTTCCACGCGCGAAACATCTGCTTCACATCACACACATCCACTGCAATCGAGTCCTTCATGGCCGCATTACTGATGCTCGAGCAGGTAGAGATTCACCAAGAAAGAAGGCGCGGGAAAAAAGCCCGCGGAACAAAAGCACGTGTGCAGACTTAAAGAGGAGAACATATAATTTAATTAGGAGATAAATTAACGTCTCGCAGGTGGACGAATCTGACCCACGAGACTGAAGTGTCTGAAATGCCAATTTTCTTTCATTAAACGTGAAATTTGATCTAGAACAACAACTGGCTCATGTCTCTGCGCGGGAAAATGATTGCCCTGATTACGCCGCCATTATGTGTGACAGGCGCGCTCTATTAGCGTGTATAAAGAAATTGTCCTTGACGTCCAAAATTTGACCAAAAATACACAGGCATTCAGGGGATAGTAAAAAACTACTTATGTAGCGGGAAATTGCGAGGCCATCATGTTAAAGTTGCAAATCCTGTCAAAATATAGACTAGTGAAGCAGCCTGTGCCAACATGACAAATGTCACGCTTGAAACACTGAACATACATGTCACACAACAGAGCGATTCATTACATGACGACACAATTACACCCAATAAAACGTCAAAAGTTTTAATTCGAATTTACATTATGACGTCACAGAAAAACCTTCCACAAAGAGCTTCTTATTTTCTAATTCCTTATCATCGGTGTACTAAAACATGCAAACAAATACATCGATATGAAACACCAAGAAATGTATTAATCTCCAGAGAAAACAGGCTATGTCTAGACAAGAAGGATCTTTACTGAACCGAATAAACGCTGAATTTCGTGTGTGCATGTGATCATTTCAATGCCAATAGCGTTTTGAGTGGCAAAATGAAGCTCCATCTGCGAATGATTTCCAGATCAGCCCGTTTGTGTTTGAGACTAAAGCTTAAGGCCCTGCTCTCTCTTTTTCTCTCTTTTTTTCTTGGTCATTACACACATTTTCCCGGAAAGTTGAACCGTCGGACTCGCTGCATTTATGCCGAAGAATGTAAAGAGGCTCGTGCTCTTCTTTGGACGCATCACTCTCAGCACATGCACGCGCTCTCTGAGAAATCACTTCAAAATATGGACCATCATTTCAAAGTTTTTAAACGCGCTGGCTCATGTTAACCCAAAACAGATATACACGCATAAGGAAAATACTCATGTTAAGAAATGGAATTGCACTTTTCTGAAGTCTCTCGATAGGCCTCATAATAACCTTTTGTTGGCATCAATGGATTCAAACCCAACAGCCAGGAATTAGTGTGGTGATTATTGTCAAATATTCATCTAATTTCCCAGCATAAATCGTAAGTGTGTCATTTAAATCCAAGAACTTTCCACCTAAAAACCGCCAATAAAGCAATTGGGATGAATTCTGACGAATGTTTTTAAAGCTAAATAATGCGATCATACAAGCCTTATGTGACTCATATAGCAGATTAATCATTTTTTTTAAAGCAAATTGCGTGCATTTTAAAAATTGTAGCCTGTCTAACAAACTATTTTGTATCATATGATTTCTGAAGTTAACCGCAAGCGTTAATTCGTTCATTTATTTGATGGTTTTCGGTGTTGGAGCTCAAAGACTGAATGACTTTAAGTCCTGATGTTTCGCAATCATCTACATAAACACTAGTATCTTTGCACATCAGATGTGTACAAACACAGAAACTACATGTGCATTTCATGGGACTCATACCTGAATCCTCGATCCATCTGAACAGATGTTGAGGGACAAGCAGCGGTTTGATGAGTTTCCCTTCATCCTGTTCATATGATTCACATGGAGTTTGACTGAGAAGACAGAGACAGTCCTGAAACACTTGATCATCTCCACCTGCTCCTCACAGCACCAAACTCTGAGAATCAGTGATGTTTTAAGAGTTACTGTGTCTTCATTTTCAACTTGAATGCAATAAAACACCAGAGCCCATCATCATAATCTAGGCCTGTACTTCAAAGAATTGTGAGTTCATGGTGATTGGGACACTTTTTGCCATTGAGATGAGCTGGAAAAAGTGTCCCAATCAACCTGAATTCACCCTAGATAAAATTCTAGTTATTATAAAAACCGATGTTTATGTTACTTTAAATATCTAGGCTACACGTTATTAGTCCAAGTTGTGAAGACACTTTTGCAACGCATTGATTTTTTTCTCCTTTAATGTTTTTGTTTTTATCTGTTGTATGTTTTATATTGAGTCTGCAATAAAGCATGATGATTTCCTCTACTTCATATTTCTACACATGCACATGAAGGGTTATTCTACTAATCACTCAATTTCAGAAATACTAATTCGCCATGTCAGAATAACCGCAATAGATCAAGCGAAATGCAAGCTATGCTATAGGCCTATATAATTTTTATTGAAATATAATTCGTACATTTATATACAAAATAAGTGATTGAATTATCTCTTTAATTATACTCAAGGGTAATGAGTTCAACGAGGCCTTGTTCTGATCGCTCGCATAAATCTATGTTTGAAACGCGAGACAAAACAACATTAAATCATAAACCCACTACATTTATTAGGCTATTATTATTGAGCATAACGGTTGTTGTTATTATTGTTTGAATTTTATTATTTGCACTGCTTTATTTATAATCTCAGTGCTTCATTGTTGTTACGCATTTCAATAATTCCAATAGTCCACTCGTTCTTACATTGATTTGTCTCCAATAGACTATATAAATATATCTCTACAACCTCATTTAGGCCTTTACTTTTTATGATGATATGGAACATCTTTAACACAATTTAGCAGCAGATTTCATAAAATAACACAAACACATAAAAACCATAAAACGCTAAAATTCCGTCTAAATGTGGATTAATCAGTTTCGCGTGGAATTATGACTTGTCTTTGCCGTTTTGTGTCTAATAATAACACATTTTAATGACTCCATTGGGCTCACGATGTCACGGCTCATTAATTTCATGCTCTTACTTTGAGAACACAGAGAAATGACATCTCATAAAATGTGAGAAACACTAATGAAATTATGCTTCATACGTTTTAATGCTTTCATTAAACAAAAACACGTTACACTAATATGAAAACAGGTACATGTCGAGTAAATTCCACGGCTCACTCAAGGAGTCCAACAAACGTTCGACAGATCAATATTTTCCTCTGATTTTAATATTTTGAATCGTGAGGGGCGGGAAAGTGCCAGTCTTACCGTTACGTTAAAACCGCGCGCGCGGTAACGACATCATCATCAAGTGCTGTTTTCCAACCAGAAGAAAGAACATTTTGCTAAAAACATTTTCCATACATTCTGAAATAATAAAATCCTAATAGTGTTTTTATAGGAGCAAAACTGATATCAGTCCTTGGAAGAAGAAGAAGAAGAAGAAGGCAGTTCTGTGAATAAATCTCCCGTTTGTTTTTTTGGCTCCTCAGTAAACGACTGTCTTTGGTAGAATAAATACGTGAGCGCGCGCGCGCGTGCGTGAGTCCGGGTGTCACTGGTTTCCAGCGCAGGAGGAGGACAGGCTCCAGGCGGGCAGGCAGTATGTGTACGGGTAATAATATGACGAGAGCAGCGGCGGTCGCAGCAGTTCTCCCGGGCTGTACTGCCTCCGGTCGTCCCGGACCAGCACTTTCACGGCCACTTTCTTCGCCGCCGGCGCCGAGGCCAGCAGATCGGCCGCCATCTGACGCCGCTTAGTTTTGTAGCGTCGGTTCTGGAACCAGATCTTGACCTGCGTCTCGGTGAGTTTGAGAGAGGCCGCGAGGTCCGCGCGCTCCGGTCCGGAGAGATAGCGCTGGTGATTGAAGCGCCGCTCGAGCTCGAACACCTGCGCGTGAGAGAACGCGGCGCGGGAACGCTTCTTCCTCTGCTTGGGCTGATCGCCGCTCTTCTCCTCGGTCGTGTTACAGTCTGGAGAAGAATCACAATCGCGTTACTTTTGTATAAAAAGTAAGATTCCAACGTGCGATGGAACAGAACCATTTTTGGAACCTTTCAGTGAACAGTTCTAAAAAGAACCATTTTTTCTTTTCATTTTTTAAAATCTAAAGAACCCTTTTCCACTATAAAGAACCTTTAGTGGACCCCAATTAAGAACTTTTTACAGTAATGAATCAAGCAGCTGTTCTTGGAGCTCAAAGAAAACTTTTCACGGTTCTTTACTCACCGGACACGCAGTCGCTCAGGCCTTTGCAGTGTTCCGCCGCCGTGGACTCCTCCTGATCCGTTTCGTCCGCTAAATCTGCGTCTTTTTCGGGCTTCGCGTCGCTTTGCGCTTTGGTGTCGTTGTCCTCGCTCAGCCCGGAGTCCGAGTCGTAGTTCTTATGCTCTCTCTCATCGCTCCTGTCCGCTCCGTCCATTTCATCGAAGATTTTCCAGCACGCGCTTTTCGAGAAACACACATCCAGCTCGTTGAGATGCCGAGACTCCTCTTTTCTGTTCAGAATGGCTTGAATGGAGAACGGCATCAGAGAGTTGCTGCGCACAGCCATTTTAAGTAGGAAAAGTCACTGTCGATCACACAGCAACGGGGTTACGCGCTCCAGATTCGGATGGAATGGAGATTGAGCCCCGTGGCGGCAGTTCGGTCGCATCGCGCCCCGCGTGAAGGGAGTTTCTGTGGATGCGCATCCACGTCGCCAGAGCGCGAGTGTGAGTGAACACACAGAGCTACTATCCACTTCACCTGCGGCTGACACTGACCCTCAACACACTCCCCATTGGTCAGGCGGCCAGCTATAGCGCGTTCTGATTGGCTGTGCGGGATTTGCACATATTTACAGCAGCAGGTCAGAACACCCAGAACGTCTTAAACTTTAACCCTTAAACACCCGAGGAGAGAATGAAAAGATATCAATGACCCTTTAAAATCACACTGACAACTACACACGAGCTGATGAAAACAGAACGCGCAGAATCATCATCATCATCATCATTCCGTTTTTACGGAGCAAAAAATAACGGCAGCTCTATAATAATCGCGTTCAGTAACATCACATAAGCATGCTACTGGTTTATAGTGTGATTTTATTCTCAGGTCAAGTGGATTTAAACCTGTATATACTTGTAAGTACTTTCTGTTCGCATTTCATTCATTTATTATGACTAAAGGCGCGTGTCTTTTATTTAAGGTAGGGTTGTTAATTCTTTATCGTATCTTTTGATTCGTAAAAACAGTCAGAATCAAACTGCATATTGTGTTTAACCGATTTCGTCTGTGTGTATTCCACAAAAATAAATAAGTAAACTAATTAAAAATTAGTAGAATAAAATAACTCGTCAAATTAATTTCGACTCGCGTCATATTTGAGCGTGTTTTTGTTCAGAATGAACGAGGCCTAAAAACGGTACAAGGAAAATATAATTTTATGAATATGCGTCACGCTTACACATTTCAATTTAACAGCGACAGCGCTAATAATAATATAAATCGGACAACAATTAACAAACGATCCTTTCTTCTTTTTCGATTTTTCTCTTCATTTTTGACGCTGTTCCCCACACTTTGCTCAAATATTGCGTTGTGTCGCTTTAAATAATTAGATTTTCTTATTGTGATATCGTGTCTCTGACTTATATATACTATATATATATATATATATATATATATATATATATATATATATATATATATCGATATTGTGAACGTTCACGACAAAATAAAATTAACTAAACTACTGTTAGCGTGTTATTTCAGTAAATTAACGAATAGCTGAAATTAATATATTTAAAGCGCGTTTTTGAGTGTTGATGGGAAATGATCACATGTAATAAAAACTTTAGTTCATTGTTAATTGATGCCGGATAATAAATCATGTTGTTGGACTTTGAGCGTCATAATGTTTTTTTTTATCGTGTTGTGAAGTTCGAGTAGTTGATAACTCGATTTCCATTAAAAAAGCAGGAAAAATATAAATGTTTAATAATCTTCCCTCTTTTCGGCGATCATATTTTAAATCGTTTTGTCTAATCAGGAATTATGAGGCTAAACATATTTTTCTGTCATGTTTTTTTCTGCTTTATTTCACTATATTAAATCGACACAAATTACAAAATTACGGCTGATTTTTAATATGATACGATCATTTAGGCTACTATAATACGACGAAATGCGTATTTTACAGTTAATAATTTAACTTCAGCAGTGACTATTACAGATTAATTCATCAGCTGATAAAAATCATTTACACGCTCACAAATTTAAATAATAGAAACTGTATTTTTCCTCGCATAAAAGTTTGTAGATCGGTAAAAATGATGTTTATAAATGATTTTAAATTCTTGGTAAATATCAGTAAGGTAAGACAACTGAACTCCAGCGCGCGCGTCTCTCTCTCCATCTAGCGGCCACGCGCCTCACTCACGCGCGTTCCTATCTGTCTGATAAAAGTGACATGAGTATCTATCAGTGCGTTCACGCGTGACTCTGCAGATGCTCGCGATCGAGGGATCACCGTGGGCGTGCACTTGGCACGCTCGTGAAGCATAAATTGCGCGTGCATTCAGATGCCTAATGAAAAAATGAACGCGCCAAGCGTAATAAACTTCAAAACTGCAACTCGTTCCCGCTGTTTATGTGTGTGTGTGTGTTGAGTGTGTGATGTTTAACAGCATCTGACAAGCCTTCAGAGTTATGAAACTCCCACACATGCAGGAATCTACAGGACGAACATGAAGGAAAGAATGGCGTGACACGGATGACAGAAGCTCCCGCGCGCTCGTTCATGCCAGTAAAGAGTTTCTTTGTTTTCCTGAAAATCATGTGCAGCGATTTAAAGCCCATCGAGTCCAGATGCGCGTGACCCGAGCGGACACAGAGAGAGAGAGAGAGAGAGAGGACACGGGGTGAAACACTGAAGCTCGTTCACGAGCAGTAAAAACTCACCTGCTCCGAGTCTTAAAACAACAATGACTGAACACTGATCTCTGAACTGCTTCGACACATCAGTGTTTATTAACCCTGTTGTTGTTATTATTATTATTAATTAATCAATCAATCAATCAATCAATCATCTCTCAAACACGATCATCCTGAATGCGACTATTTTCATATTAAGACCCAAATAATAATGTGAAAAATGGAAATTATAAATGTGTAAAATAGTTAGTTTTTCTATTACATCATTGCGTTTTTCTACTTAATTGTAGCATTGCTAGATGTATTTTATTCATTTAGTTATCAAGTAAGTTTAGTTTCAAATATTATTTAAATCAATTTTATTAATTAAATCATTTTTATTTTATTATAATTCAAATATGTTTAATCCGTTTGTTTTATTATATTCTTCATTAATTATGAATGTATTTAAGATTGTTTTATTCAAATATATTTAGTTTAATCTTATTTTTACACTGCTTTTCATATTTATATTTATCAAAATAAATAAAACTTTAGTTAGTTTTATATAAGTGCTTTATATTGTTTATTTAAATAAAATTTCAATTGTTTAAATTCATTATCTTTTTTAAATCAATGTTTATTTTAAATATTTTTATTTATGAACTTATTTTATTTAAAATCAAACGTGTTATTTGTTTTATCAGTTTGTTCTAATATATAAATTTTATTATTATTAATTTAAACAAAATATATTTAATTTATTTTTTATTTTATTCACATTTTAGTTTAATTCATAAATTTATTTATTTTTACATATTTACACCGCTTTTCGTATTTTTTATTTATTTAATTTTATAAAATTACTCATGTAAATCAAATCATTTTAAATGTTTTCATTTATGTAGCCTATTTATTTTATTTAAATCAAATTTTAATTATTTTACTTCAAAAGTGTTTATTATTTATTTGAATGTTTGTTTTAATCTAACATAATAATCGATTTTTTATTTAATTATTATTATTTTTATTATTTCAGTCAAATTTATTCAGTTTAATCTCTCTCTTTTTTCAAATTATTATTTTTTACTGCTTTCCACTAATCTTTTCCCCGGACCTGATTGAAAGCCTCAGGGCTTCAATATGGCAGAACACAGGAAGGAGAAGAGAAGGAACTTTTTGAATGTGGCGCCACCTTGTGGACAACCACAGGTAATGGACAAAGGAAAGATAGAAACAGCTTCTGCGATAAAAAGGCTCGATTTTAAATGACATTTTACATGTATTATTCGACAACAGGAGGATGTTATGATGCAAATGGTTTTAATGTTGTTTAATTTCTGTGTTGGTTTTAGTACCTTCCTGCCAGCAGGGTAATACTGTAATATCTAACAGCTAATTATAATGACTACAGATTAACACCAATTTGAGATGCAAAATTAATTAAATTATATTTACAATTATGCAGTTATGTACAATTATACAGTGTTTGTGTTCTGAAAAATCTACCAAAATGAGTGAGTTTGTGTTTAAAATGAGAATTAATATCTGATAATGAGGTCAAAAACAAAATCTTGCTTTCTCTTTGAATTAGGTTGACTTTCTGACTCCACTGGCATATATTTATTCTTGTTTTAAACACAAACTCACTTCATTTTGAGCAATTTTTCAATAATATCTTCAGTCGTTTCTCTTCTCCAGTAAATGTATCTTGATTTAAGAATGTTTAGATATTTGTGCTGGAAAACAAGACAGAAACACTGAAGAAGAACATTATATTTTGCGGTGTATTTGCTTCAGGAATCAATGTTCATTTCCCAAAGGGAGTTTCAGTCAGATTCAGATCACTTCTGTAACACACTGGTTTGTGTCTGAGGCTTTGAGAGCCGGAGGAACGACAGAACTAGTTAGTGGTGAGTTTAAAATGAGCTGCATGAAGGAAATAACTGAAGGGAACATCTAAAGTGATCGAATTCAACCTCCTTCTGGAAGAAATGAGCTCGACTCTCTAAAACACACACAGCTGTTTCCTGAGCGCCAGATTAACATGTCCAATAATAAATGAGTGACGGAATAAACTGTTCTTAGTTTAACCACAGAAATAAAAGCCTCTCGTCTGTTCTTTCTCTCTCTCTCTCACACACAACACACACTTTTAAACTTAAATCTGTCCGTTTCGTCGAGTCTCAGTCTGTTAAAGTTCCTGGTAAAAACATCTCACACAAAACAAAATATAAAAAAACACCACAGATCAGATCTCGATCAATACTGGAATTTATAATAAAAAGGTAAAAATATAAAATGGAACAATAATGACATTCACAGAATGAGCATCTTTATGGTGACAGAAATATGACACACACACACACACACACACACACACACACACTCTCATGGTGTAAAACCTGCATTTTCTCATAAACAGCAACAACGTTTATGAATTAAATGACTTACACACACACACACACAGTAGCACAATCAGCTCTTCATTCAGACTCGTTTCTCAGCTGCTCACAGACTCTCAAACACTTTCTGACCTTAAAACTACTAACAATCATGAATTTGATGAGATCAAACGAAGATCTGTGATGCTGATTCATCGTTTGGTTCTTTTTGCAGGCGCTTCGTCAGGTTTCTGCCCTCCACGTGTGCGAGAGACCGGAGGACTCGTGTCGCGCTTCCGTCCTCTCACCGATCTGAGACAGAAAGAGAGAGTGAAAGAGTTTAAAAAGCTTTTTAGTTTGAATCAGTTTCGATAGTTTCGCTCAAGACAGACAGAGACAGACCGTGTGTTCGGGGAGTTTTCCTCTTTCCCGCTCAGTTTACTCAGAGCTCGAGTGGACGGTTTGCTTGGTTTATTCCTGAAACACACATGACAGCAATGAGGAATGATTCATTGAAGTTTGATGTGAACATATGCGTGTCGGAGGATCCGTCCGTACTTCTCTGCCTCCAGACGGGATGCGGCGCGGGTCGTCGCTCGGGTTTTGGTCTCTTCTTCGTCCTCCTCCTTTTCTCCGTCTCTTTTCTCTGATGCTCCTGTATCTGTGAACGAGAGGAACAGACTGAAAATCCTCCAGAACAATGTGGAAATGTTTACAGAAAAACTGTGAAAAATAAATAATAATAAACATAAGATTAAAAAATAAATTATAAAAAATTAGATTAAAATAAGAAACATTAGATTAAAACAAATGAGTAAAAAAAATAAAAAATAAATAAATAAGTAAATCAATAGTACTATAACAGTATTACGAGTGATAAAAAACAATATAATCAGTAATTAGATTAAAATAAATAAGTAAAAATTATAAAGTAAATACAAATTGGAAAATGAGTAAATTAATAAATACATTACTATAAAAGTATATAACTAGATTAAAATAAAACATTAGTTGAAAACATAATAAATGTGATTAAAATAAGTAAATAACTGAGTAAAAAAAAATCAATCAAATATTTGATTAAAATAAAGATTAAAACAGATTAAAATAATTAAATATGAATAAAATAATAAATACTGTACTATATAGTAAGAAAAATGTGATTATACAATTAAAAATTAGATTTAAATAAATAAATAATTGAAATAAATTACATTAAAATAAATAAGTAAATAAATGAGTAAAACATTAAATGACATTTTTGATTAAAATAAAGTGAGTAAATAAATATATTACTATAACAGTACTATAATGAGTAAAAAAGGGTAACTTAGAAATAGAAATGAAATATTTTCAACATATTTAAAATATAATTTTTTTATTTAATTTAATTTACTTTATATTTTAAACTACATAGATGCCTTTTTGAATTTTAGAATGGGGGTCACTCGCATGAGGATGATCATATTTGTGATCCTTGGCATTTAAGGCACAAGCACACGTGACAAAGGCTCTGTATGATGTAATATCACGGCTCTCGTACCCGAGTCATCAGTGGCGGAGGACGCTTTGGAGGGTCGTCCACGGCGGGCAGGTTTCCGCTGAACACAAACACACACACGTCAGTCATTGATTCATATGTCTGATGGTTTAGTGTCAGGTGTGTTTGTTTGCTCACAGTCACATCTTCCTCATCTTTCCTCTCCTCGTCTTCATCGCTGGCTTTGATCACGTCCTGATCTTCAGACGGACTCGCTGAGAGAAAAATCAAACACGGAAGGAGTAAAATGACCATCAGGCTTCATTCCGTATAACATTCTGACCGCTGTTTTACATACAATGACAATGACGGACACTGGACTAAAAACAACTGACCTTCATCTCTTCTGTGTTTGGCTGATTGTTCTGGTTCTTCCTTCGCCTCAAGCTCGTCTGATCTCTTTCGTTTCAGTGCAGGTTTCACTGCAGAAAGAGAGAAGCTGATTATCTGCAGACAGACAGGTGTGTGTGTGTGTGTGTGTGTGATTCAGACGCTCACCTGTGGGAGTGTCTCTGATCTGAGCAGCGGAGCGTCGACTCCTGCGGCCCTGCTAATAATAAAACCAAACACTTCAGTCCCATCAAAATCCAAACTATGAACCGTGATCTCATGACCTGGAATAGTCTAAGGTTTGGTATAATATGTGACATTTCTCTCTTATTTGGAGAAAAAGTTGAGCCAGCAGTCAATTTAACTTCTGAAAGCAACTTTCAGGTCATGATGTAAAAATCTTTCAATTAACGACGACTCCTTTTGCTGCACAATGTTGATATTGTTAATAAAAAAACTGAAACAATTAAAAAATCATTTTTGTTAAGGCAACACACTACAGGTGAATAGGGTAAACTAAAGTATATCACACACTTCCCTAGTTGATTTATCACAGTACATTAAAACAATTGTTTTGTATTATTAATTTTCTTAGATGTTTAAATATGCATGAGACATTGTCTAATTAAATATGGACTAATTTGCATACATTTTCAGAAAATAAATCTGAACATTAGATAAAACCAGATTCAAAATTCTTGTTTGATTTTGTTGACATATTAGAGTTAAATGTTTTTACAGAAGGGATTTTGGATTTCTTTTTTTATCGCTCCATAAATCAGAAAATACTGTTGACAGACAGAAAAAATACATTTTCACTATGTTTTTAGAAATAAAATGTTCTATAAATCAATGTGAATGATATATGAACAAACCCCACAGTAAAAATCTTCAGAATATAGATATGAATAAAACTCTAAGTTTTGGTGTGTGTAAGTGCTGCTGAAGTGGAAAAAAACTCATTTGGAGAAAACGGCCTTTATATTAATTGAAATCTACAGACGCAAATAGATAAAGTGCAATAAAATGTGTATTTTGAACATTTTCTTTCCAACAGTCTGAAAGAAGACATGTTATGGAGGCAAAATAGACCAAAATCTCAAAAATAAACAGTAATAAAAAACAATGTAGCGTCTTGGCTTAATTGAAATAAAGCTAAAATTAAATAAGATATGAACATTTACAAAAAATGTAAAATTTGAACAAATTAGAAATGCTATCTTGGAAACTAACTGAAATAAATAGATTGAAGTACTAAAATAAATATAAATTAAAGCTAAATAGAAATATCTACCAAAAACTAATTAAATTGGCAAAAGTACTAAAATTACTGAAACAAACTAGAGTAAAATGAAAACTGAAAATATTAAAACAAAAGCTAATTAAAAAATTAATAAATATTTTAATAGTACATAAATAACACTGGCTCTGAGAGTTACATCTTCTAGTGTCTCATTTCCATCATATATCACCTAATATTTAAAATATTTCAGAAAGTCAGTTGTTCTGTAAATGTTTGGCGTGGTGATGATGATCACAGCGATTCTGTGTTATATTTACATAAATACTAGATTAACTGAAAATGATAATTTTTCAAATTTATTATCGTGTGGAAATCTTGGTGGTCGACAAACTCGACTAAAAATTAGGAAAAAGACAAAATTCAAAAAGTTATTAAAATAGTTGTTATTTTTTTCCAAAATTAGAATTAACTTTTTTTTTTCTTTAAATCAAAACTGAAGAATCTAAACACACAAACAAATGCACCTCTTTTGGCTCCTCCTCTACAGCTGACTCCGCCTCCTTCGGTTGTGAAGCAGAGCCTTATGGGAAAGAGCAGAAAAATGGTCACATGATCAGGGGTGTGTGTGGAGAAGAGCTCACTGCGGGTGCAACTGCGACTCTTACGCGTTTCTCTCTGTGGAGCATCAGATGCTTTGGAGGATCTTCCTCTGCGTGGAGTCCTGCTCGCCCCAGATCTCTCCTCCTCTTCATCTTCATCATCATCATCATCACACTGTCAAACATCACACACTTTAGTAGAAGAACAGGACAGACAGAGAGAGAGAGATAGAGAGAGAGAGAGAGAGAGAGAGAGAAGAAAACTCACCTCTTTATTAGATGTTTGCTCTTTTTCATTATCATTTCTGGTTTGATTTGCTGCAGACAGAGAAACAAAGTTTAATTTCAGATTCTACAGTCTTGTTCATTCAGGAAACATGCTTTTAAGATGAAAAAATATGTTATTTTACATGAACACACACACCTGCCTTCTGAGCAGATGATCGTCCTCTCCGTGTGCCGCTCTCTTTCTGCTCCACCTGATCAGACAAAGTCATTAATGACATGTGCATGATTTCTGTATGATATCTGCTGATGAAACGATTCTGATTCGTTACCGTCTCAGAGGCGTCTGAAGACTTCTGTTCCTGCTCGTCTGAGACAGATGCACCACCTGCATGAGAGGCATGGGTTACATTGAAACATCATCAGAAACACACACACTCCTAATCATCACTGTAACTGACCTGTGTCTGTAGAGTCCGTCTGCGCAGGCTCAGCTGCATCTGTGGTGACTGTCTGCGCAGGTTCAACTGTGTCTACTGTATGAGTCTGTGTGGACCCATCTGCATCAGTCTCTTTTGTGTCTGCAGAGCGGGTCTGCGCAGGCTCCACTGTATCTGTAATGAGGGTCTGCGCAAGCTCCTCTGTATCTGCAATGAGGGTCTGTGCAGGCTCAGCTGCATCTGTGGTTGCTGTCTGCACAGGCTCAACTGTGTCTACTGTATGAGTCTGCGTGGACTCATCGGCATCAGTCCCTTTTGTGTCTGCAGAGCGGGACGGCACAGGCTTCACTGTATCTGCAACAAGGGTCTGCGCAGGCTCGGCTGTATCTGCAATGAGGGTCTGCGCAGGCTCGGCTGCATCTGTGGTGACTGTCTTTGCAGACTCAACTGTGTCTACTGTATAAGTCTGCGTGGGCTCATCTGCATCAGCCTCTTTTGTGTCTGCGGCAAAGGTCTGTGCGGCCTCAGCTGTGTCTGCTGTAAGCATCTGCGCAAGCTCTGCTGCATCTATAGAAACCGCCGTGTATTCCATTAAGGTCTGCACAGGCTCATCTGTATCTGCCTCCTTTGTGTCTGCAGTGAGGGGCTGCGCAGGCTCAGCTGCATCTGCAGGAACTGTTGACGTTGATTCAGCTGTGTTTTCAGTGAGAGCCTGCGCAGATGACTCAGCCATGTTTGCACTGAGGGTTTGTTCTGTCTCAGGAGTGTCTGTAATGATGGTCTGCAGGGGCTCGGCAGCATCTGCAGCAAAAGTCTGCACTGACAAGGCTGCACCTGCAGTGAGGGTTTGCTCTGACTCAACTGGGTCTGCAGTGAGGGTCTGCATTGCCTCAGCTGCGTCTGCAGGGACTGTCTGGAAACTGTCAATGTGGATTCAGCTGCATCTGCAGTGAGGGTCTGCGTTGCCTCAGCTGCGTCTGCGTGGACTGTCAATGTGGATTCAGCAGCTTCAGCAGTGAGGGTCTGCGTTGGCTCGGCTGCATCTGCAGTGAGGGTCTGCGTTGCCTCAGCTGCGTCTGCGTGGACTGTCAATGTGGATTCAGCAGCTTCTGCAGTGAGGGTCTGCAATCTGCCTGTCTCAGCAGCTTCTGCAGTGAGGGTCTGCATTGGCTCGGCTGCGTCTGCAGTGACTGCCAATGTGGATTCAGCAGCTTCTGCAGTGAGGGTCTGCGTTGGATCAGCTGCGCCTGCAGAGACTGTCAGTGTGGATTCAGCTGTGTCTGCAGTGAGGGTCTGCGTTGGATCAGCTGCGCCTGCAGAGACTGTCAGTGTGGATTCAGCTGTGTCTGCAGTGAGGGTCTGCGTGGACTCATTAACGTCTGCAGTGAGGGTCTGCGTTGGCTCAGCTGCATCTGCAGTGAGGGTCTGCATGGATTCAGCTGCGTCTGCAGTGACCGTCAACGTGGATTTAGCTGCATCTGCTGTAAGCATTTGTGAGTCTCTCTCTTTGTCTCTTTCATCACCAGCCTGAAAGAAAAGCATTAACACTTTATAGGAGATACAAGGACACACCAGCAATCAGAAAAACCTACAGGACGAATCTGATGCATTAGGCAAGTCTGACATGCCAAACAACTTGTCTCTAAAGTAGAAGAGAGCAGGCGGCTGCAGAACAGCGTGATCACGTTCTTAATTGCCAATACAGTGGATGCATTTGAAATACTGCTGCTTCTACATGAATGATTTCATGAACAAATAACCCAATATATGTATAACTGAAGCAAAACCTCACGACTGTTCTAAGCCAATAAGCGTTAAAGCAGCATGCACTGCAGCTGTGCAGTTAACCTGCTTATTTCACTAGAAGATATGATGTCATGAGCTTACCTCTGATGTCACTTCCTGCAACCTGAGAGGCTCCGTCTCCATGGGTTCCACTGTGGCGACAGATGCAGCTAGTAAATGAAATCAGTTATTATGAGGTTTTATTATTCACATGCATATGATGATGATGTGTGTTTGTGTGTGTTAGAGTGTGCGATACTGACAAAAAATGAAAGTTAGATATTTTCTGAGATTCTGTCAATAATAACACAATTATGGGAATTTTTTCAAACCTTATAAGATATATTTATCATCTTTTATGTCAAATTTTAACATTTAATCGACAAAATCAATTAGAACAATTAAACACTATAGGCTGTTACCAATCAAATTAATTGGCTTTGTTTGGAACTATTTTCTTTGGTGAAAGAGATAATATTGAGTCTAAAGATGTGTTCACACTTGTAGTTCGGTTCATTTGAATCAAAGAAGACGAGAAGAACGAGGTATGCTTGAGCATTCTGTCCTTTTTAGGGTAACTTATTGTGACATCACATCCCGTTTTTGGTTCATTTAGACGTCTTTGATCCATGTTGCGTTCATATTTCAGTCAAACCGCACCAGAGTTTGTCTGAAACCGGATTGAGACCCCCTGAAAATCTGGGTCTCAATCCACTTGTTTGGTTCAGATGGCAGCGTTCACACTTATTCAAATGAACCGCACTAAAAGAGCCATCGATGCAGAGTACGTTTACCTGCCAAGTGTGAACACACACTAAATCGTAACACATTTGCGATTGTGCTGATATTCGGGAAAAAAGCATGCAGCTTGTGTGACATTGTTTCACTATAGAATAATAAAACAAAAATGCGTTTTAGACCCTGTATCAATTTTGAGGTCATTGTAAATACATTCCACTAGGCGGCATCAAAAAGTGTGCAGTGAAAGTGTGTGAAGTGCAGGATTTCATGTTAGTCTATTATCGTAGACGATACACTACCTGCATCCTGAGATGAGGAGCCGCTGGCGGACTCACTGTTCGTCTCAGTCACAGTGTAATACAACGCACTTCCTGTGCCTGTAGGAAGCGTCTCCATGGCAACCTGAGAATCGGAGATTAGATCCGAGGAGCGTGCGATATCCGGATCCATGGAGAGCAGCGTAAGCGCCGCTTCCTTCATCTTCATGTCGGCCTCTGTTTCCCGCCGGGCTGCCAGCTCCGAGGCGGAGGTGCAGACGTCCATCAGGCTCAAGAGGGCGTCGGCTTCTGCTGATAGTGGGCGGGGCTCTTTGGCCACCGCGTCCTCGTCCTCTGATTCGGGAGTGACGTCGCTCAGGGCGCCGTAAGGGTCGTCCGGTAGAGGTGTGGTACTGGAGACGGCTGCGGGTTCCAGTGCGGCAGAACTCTCCTTCTCTTCGGACTTCCTCTCGGAATCTTTCGGCACCTTTTTCTCACTTGTTTTCTTCGCAACCTTCGCGCTTTCTCCTCCGACGTTTTCCTTTCCTCTTTCTTCTGTTCTGTGCTTCCTGCTTTAGTCTTGGTTTCACTTTTTTTGTCCGATTTGCCTGCAGCAGGATTCTGGGATTTAGACTTGTGTTTCTCAGATAGGGACTTGACCTTCGGCCCTGCCTCCACCTTTCGGACGTCGCTCTCATTTTCTGAGATGGATTTCTGCGGTTGAGTCTTGTCTGCGGATGAATCCTTCCTATCCGACCTCACCTTGAGCTTCTCTCCCGGTTTAGCCTCTGGATGACTCTTTGACCTCTTCAGAATATCTTTAGGGTGCTTGTCTTTCTTCCGGCTGACCTCTGAACCTGTCTCGACCTCTGACCTCTCCTCTGAGGAGCCGGTGGAGTCCAGACGCCGGAGGCTTTTGCCGCTCACCTTCGGTTTCTCCTTCTCACCCACGGCCGTCTTTCCTTTCTTTAGGTTCCCTTCATCCGCAGTTTCCGTCTTGATTTCTCTGGATGACACAGAACTTTTCCTGTCCGGCTTGACCTTTGCCCCCTTCTTCTCATCAGCTGCTCCTCCTCTCGCAGCCCCTCCGTCTTTCTCAGTGTCTCCAGCGGCGTCTCTCCAGTCTTCCTGAGTTTGTGCTTGAGTCGTTCATCAGGGCCGCCGCTGCGCTCTTTTTCCTTCTCCTTATCCTTGCGCTCCTTTTCTTTGGAGTGCGAGTCTTTCCGAACTGCTTTCCTCTGACGTTCCTCCGTTCCCAGCTCCAGGTCCAGGATGAAGGAGTGAACACGGTTTTTGTCAGGGGGTTTCTCTTCACCATCTGCCTTCTTCTTGCGCTGCTCTTCCAGATCAGACAGCCGTCGTCCTGACTTCAGACTCACCGCCTTCACCTGCAGAGACAGACAGAGCTGTTCACTCCTGACAGACAGATGGACAGAGCTGGAGAATGAGAGAAACTTACATCTTTGTTGGCTGAATCACCCTCAGTGTCACTTTTCTTCCTGTCATCCTCTTTTCTAAAAGAAAAAGTCAAGAACTATGTTTACATGCATATTGCGATTAAAGTTTCCCTCATGTAAACACAATACTTCAATCAAATTGATGCATTTAATCTCATAATTGTTGTAAAATATGTGGTGCATGCTGGTTTTAATTGCAATAAGCTGGTTTGTAAACACTTTAATCGCATATGCTTGTGATGAACACGGATGATGTTCGTAAACATAGCTGTAAAGAAAGTATCACGTTTCTACCATTCAACTTCTCAAAATTTTGACTTCTGATATCATAATTATTAAGTTTTTAAGTGCGCTGTATATTTTAATAGTTAATTTTAAAGAGACTGTCTCAAGATAGAGTGATCTGTTGCATTTATTTCACTTTGTCTGTTTTAGCGCCATCAACTGAAATGAAATAAAAATACTAAAACTTATTTTATTAGGGCCCGAGCACCGATGGTGTGAGGACCCTATTGTAATTGCTCAGCCAATTCTTCTTCTTCTCCAAAATGAATCGCATTTTTGAGGGCCTAAACGTTCTCAAAAACTCATGAAACTTTGCACACGCGTCAGAAGTGGTGAAAATTTACATCTGATGTGGGTTTCAGAATTAGGTGTGGCAAAATGGCTCGATAGCGCCACCTACAAAATTTCAATTAAGCGCCCTTCGTGCTACGTTTCACGTACAGTTATGAAATTCGGTAGACAGATGTAACAGCCCAATACCTACAAAAAAGCCCCTGGGTGCAAAGTTTGTAAACCCAACAGGAAGTGAGATATTTTGAATTTTCTCTACAAAATTTTGGCAGTTTTTGCCATTTCCACATGTTGTACTTTAACGAACTCCTCCTAGAGCTTTAATCAGATCAACATCATATTTGGTCAGTCTAATCTAAAGGCCTTTGAGACGTTAAATTGCGAAGATCTAGAGTTTTCGCTGAAGGGCGTGTCCGTGGCGGCCTGGCAAAGTTCGATGTTTCGCCATGAAACAGGAAGTTGTTGTTGGGCATACTGATCTGCCCCAAACTTCACATGCTTTATTAGAGTCCTGACCTGAAGACATCTATATGACAATATTCAGTTACAGTCATAGCGCCACCTGGGGGCAACAGGAAATGACATGTTTTACACTGTGATTAACTCCTCATAGAGATTTAACCAGATCAACATAATTTGTTGTCAGTCTAATCTGAAGACCTTAGCGATGATAAATCTCAAAGATCTTGAGTTTTTGCTGAAGGGCGTGTCTGTGGCGGACTGACAAAGTCTGATGTTTCGCCTTGAAAGAGGAAGCAGTTGTAACTCAGGCATGCCTCAAACTGCACATATGTGATGGCCTAAAGACATCTATATGACAATATTCAGTTAGTGTAGTGCCACCTGTTGGCAGCAGGAAGTGTGGCATTTCGAAATGACTTTGGCATAATTCTCCTGTATTAACTCGCTTACATGCATGACGCCCACTGTTCACTGTTTTCCTGAGGCCAACGGGTGGCGGTGAGCCCGGGTGCGAGGGCCCTTTCATCGCTGCTTGCAGCTTTAATTTTAGTTACTTTTCAAGTCGATTCTCTGCAGCTTTCGGCACATATGCACATCTCTAGTAGTCATAATGTGTATTATATGCAGCTAGTGTTCAGTTTTAAGTGTAATGCTTTATATATTTTAGACAATATATTAAATAAACATCTCATCTTTGGGAAATTAAGATGAATTGGAGGTTATCCTAACTTTAAGAGGTTATTCACAATGATTTTTAAGAAAATTTCTTTCAAGAATTTGAATTCTTCTTAAGCTTTTTTGTAAGAAATGATTTTGGTAATTCAGAATATACTTAACCTTATTCTTAAAGGATTAGTTCACTTTCAAATAAAATGAAATGTGTAATGGAAGGTGTAGGACATACAGCGTAAGCTTTTTGGAGAATACGGAAAGCTGAAGCACGTGCAAGGAGATAATTTGTGTTTATAAAGCATATACATTTGTATTTTTTAGAAAATGAGCGACAGTTTCTCTAGATAAGACTCTTATTCCTCGTCTGGGATCATGTAAAGCTCTTTGAAGCTGCACTGAAACTGACATTTGGACCTTCAACCGTTTGGAGTCCAGTGAAATCCACTATATGGAGAAAAATCCTAGAATGTTTTCATCAAAAACCTTAATTTCTTTTCGCCTGACGAAAGAAAGACATGAACATCTTGGATGACATGGGGGTGAGTAAATTATCAGGAAAATTTGATTTGAAAGTGAACTAATCCTTTAAGTTAGAAAGTAACAGGAAAACAGACGTTAGGAAGAATTTTATTCTTCCCGAATCCCCACAGACCTGGAGTCTCTCTTTCTCTGTCTGCTCAGAGCCACTTTCTTCTCCAGGAACTTCTTCTCTTTTCGAGCCTCTTTGGCTCTCGGTCTCTGATCCGCCTGTTTCTTCCGATCTGCAAGAAGAAAGTCTGGTCAGAGATCAGATCATTAACGCACACCGACACACACATGTGAGAGCAGGTACCCTGTTCCTCATTCTGAGCTGCTCTCAGCCGGCGTTTCTCCTCCATCCGCTCACGGTTCTGCTGCCGCTTCAGCAGACGCTCCTCTTTTTCTTTGGCCTGAGTTTGTGATTGACAACAAAGACCAGATGAAAACTGTACATTATGAAGATTATTAAAACAGCTACATTTTAATTAAAACATATTGCTGATAAATATATAAAAACAATTAAAAGACATTAACAATGCACTAATAAAGTTTATTTACCAATTTCATTTGAATTTCCTTAAAGTTTTAGTAATTTTGTTGAATGTTTTTGACATGTTTTTTTATGTCTATATGGTTTTCATTCATTTATATTTTCAGTTAAATTTTTGTTATTTTAGCCTATCAAGTTAAACTAAATGACAATAAGAAATCTTGATTTGCGAACTAGTTAAAATAAAATTTTTTCAGTTAACGTTCTTTTATTTCAAGTAACAGTGTTTATTATGGTTTTAGCGAACTCTAATAATCTTGCTCTTCTTACCACCGATCGCCGGCGCTGCTCCACCGTCACCTCGTCATCAGAGTCGCTGTAGTAGCGCGAGTACAGGAAGGGTTTGTGTACGTATCCCTGTCTCACGCCGCGAGGCTTCTTCTCCCCGCTCCCCTCAGCGTCGTCCCCCGTCTTCCGTCCGCCCTCATCTACACACACACACACACACACACACACGTGAGCGCTGCAGTGACAGACAGACGCAGTGGCTGATCATGTGATCTGCTTCTCACCCTCAGAGCTGATCTCTCCCTCCTCTGTGGACTCAGACGGCGGCTCGTCATCATCGCTGTCGCCCTCGAACGAGGACAGATCGCTGGTGTGGACCGAGCTCACGGTGATGTCACTGAGACCCTCCAGATCTGAGTCCTCCAGCGAGTACTCTAACAAAACACAAACACACACCAAAGGTCAACATTTTGGAATCATTACAATTTTTGTTCAGCAAAGCTGCAGTTATTTGATCAAAAATACATTAAAAACAGTGAAATATTATTATAATGTAAATCAGCTGTTTTCTATGTGAATATATAGTAAAGTGTGATTTATTCCTGTGATCAAAGCTGAATTTTCAGCATCATTACTCCAGTCTTCAGTGTCACATGATCCTTCAGAAATCATTCTGATATGATGATTTGATGCTCAAGAAACATTTATGATTATTATCAGTTCAGATGTTTGTGGAAACCGTGATCCATTCAAAAGTTTGGGGTAATATAAAAACATTAATACTTTTATTTATCAAGAACACATTAAACTGATCAAAAGTGACAGTAAAGACATTTATAATGTTACAACAGATTCTATTTAAAATAAATTCTGTTCTTTTGAACTTTCTATTCATCGAAGAATCCTGAAAAAACAAAATGTATCATGGTTTCCACAAAGATATATGAAATTGTGTGAAAAATTTGGAATTATAAGTTCACATTAAAACACGAACCTGAGGAAATTATACAATAAATCGATATACAATTGTACCAGTGATCTGAAAATGGCAGATTTCTTGTTTTTAGGCATAAATTCACTTAATTTTTATGCATTTTTAAATAATATCTTCAGTCATTTCTCTTCTCCAGTAAATCTATCCTGATTTAAAGGATTAGTCCACTTTTAAATAAAATTTTCCTGATAATTTACTCTCCTCCATGTCATCCAAGATGTTCATGTCTTTCTTTCTTCAGTGGAAAAGAAATGAAGGTTTTTGATGAAAACAATCCAGGATTTTTCTCCATATAGTGGACTTCAATGGAGTCCAAACAGTTGAAGGTCCAAATGTCAGTTTCAGTGCAGCTTCAAAGAGCTCTACATGATCCCAGACGAGGAATAAGAGTCTCATCTAGAGAAACCATCGGTCATTTTCTAAAAAAATACAACTGTACATGCTTTATAAACACAAATTAACACTTTGAACGTACTTCCGCTTTCCGTATTCTTCAAAACGCTTACGCTGTATGTTCTACGCCTTCCCTATTCTACTTACGGAACGAATGCGGCGCCAGTTTCATTTTTTTTTTCTCTGTTATTCCTCGTCTGGTATCGTTTAAAGCTCTTTGAAGCTGCACTGAAACTGTAATTTTGACCTTTTGGAGACCATTGAAGTCCACTATAAGGAGAATAATCCTGGAATGTTTTCCTCAAAAACCTTCATTTCTTTTAGACTGAAGAAAGAAAGGACATGAACATCTTGGATGACATGGAGGTGAGTAAATTATCAGGAAAAGTTTATTTAAAAGTGAACTAATCCTTTAATGATGTTCAGATATTTGTAGTGGAAAACAGAACAGAAACACTGATGAAGAACATGAGTGTCGTACCCTCTCTCAGCCGCTCTCTGGTCTTCTGTTTGACGCTGGAGGGTTTCTGCGAGTCCGTTTCCCGGTTCTCCTCTCTCGTCTTCCCTGAGGATTTACTGCTGTTCTCTTTCCCCGCGTCTGCCTCCTCCTTCACCTCCTCCATCTCTGCGTCCTTCTCCTCTTCTTCCACTTCTCCTCCGTCTTTCCCAGGCTCCTCCTGCGGTTCCTCCTTCATCTCTGCGCCGCGCTCCTCCTCTTCCTCAGGGAGGCTGATGTCCATCGTCTCGTCCTCTGTGGGATCATGGATTGGGTCGGTAACACTCGTCTGGATCTGAACATCAGCGCTGGAACTCGCAGCTGGAGAACACAGAGAAACTGAGGAAAACTGTCTCAAACGCTTGTGACATACTAACATGTGAGATGCTCACCGGCTTCATTTCCATCATCTGCGGTCAGCGGTTCCGGTTCCTGGTTCTCCACAGGAGGGGGCGGAGCTACAGGAGGAAGTTCGTCCTCCTCCATGTGGCTGTTTGGAGACAGGAACTTCCGGACGATTCGCTCCACCTGCGGACGAAAGGTGTGATGGACCTTCGGATCAACGACCTGAGCCACGATCCGGTCCACTCCCTGCTCCAGCATACCGGACCTGATCCACACAGACAGGAGGAGGACATGAGAGAGAGACGGAGAGATAAACAGAGAGAGAGAGAGAGAGAGGGAACGTACTGCTGGACCAGCTGTCTGATGCTGTTCCTCAGCTGGTTCTTGTTCAGCTGTGGACTCCACGTGTGATTGGCCAGATGGTTGGACACAAAGTTGTCGACTCGTTGTCGTAAGTGTAGATACGCTGGCTGAGAGGAAGAACAACAACACAAATTAAACTAGAAACATTTCTTTGATCATAAAACTAAGACATTATTGGCAGATATTAATATTTCTAAGCATTTCAGGTCAGTATCTGTTATAAAAATCTCATTAATTTATATCACAAGCTTCAAATTTCATCACTTTTTGTCCATATTAATATCAGAATCTGCAGCAAAATACATATTTCTCCTCAGTTTGAGTCTCTGAATAAAGTTGAACGGTTTTTCCCTCAATATTCTCATTTATATAGTGTTATAAATAAAATTTCTCGGTCACTGTTAAAGGTTATTAATTAATTTTTCACAGCAAGTAATGAGAGATTACTGACATAACAATAATAACAACTCATTACCAAAAACCGCGAAACTGCTGAACTGACCGTTGATAAAAGTGCGCGAATTAAACAATGATCACGTGACTCTCGTCATCGATTATCGATAAACACATCAGGTACTAGACACTTCAGATAATACCATGCTATTACTGTGGTAAAATCATGCTACTGCAGTAAAAGTGTGTGTTTTGCCTTTGTATCCACGTCCGCCAGACAGTCCCTCCTGAACTGGTCGAACAGCCCCTCCGTCTTCAGGTGATTGACGATCATCGACACCAGCTGCGGGTCACCGGGATGAAGCGCCGCCATCGCGGTACCGAAACCGGCCGAACTCGGTCCAGCAGAACCTCCAAAATCAGCCGAACCGCTGCTGCGCGTTACAGAATGAAAGACGACCCGGAAGTTTACACCACGCGCAGGAAACAGGAGAAGAAGAAAAGGAAAAACACGATCTTAGGCGCCATCTAAAGGACACACACTGCAACTGCAAAAAAAACAAACAAAAAAATTAAATTAAAATAAATGGATTAAAATATTTTTATTTAAATAAAATAATTAAAACATGCTATTAAAATAAATAAAAATGGTTAAATAAATAAATAAAATAATAAAATAAATAATAAATACATTTGATTAAAATAAAATTCCATTAAAATATATAACATAAAAATTTAAAAAACTAAATAACTAAAACAAGATTTAGATAAAATAATAAATTAATAAATAAATTTGTTAAAATCATTTTTATTCATTTTAATAAAATGTTTTTATATGTTTTTATTGTTTTTATTGTAATTTAATTAAATAATGATGAATAAAGGTTTTGATTAAAATAATTTGATTTAAAAATATTTAAAACAATAAAAACATATAAAAACATTTTATTAAAATGAATAAAAATGATTATAACAATATACTTTATTAAATAAAAAACTAATAATTGATTAAATAAAAAATGATTAAAAATTTTTTTTAATTGTATAAAATAAAATGTATAAAACTTAATAACTAAACGCGATTGAAATCAAAATAATAAATTAATAAATTGATTAAAATTAAATTTGATTTAAATAAATAATGGATAATGGTATTTAATTAAAATAATTTGATTAATTTTTATTTAAATAAATTAAAAACATGATTAAATGAATACAAATTAAAATAAATAAAATAAATATTTTATTTGAAGAAATAATAAATTTGCTAATACATTTGATAAACTAAAAAATAAAATTATTAAAATAAATTAATTTGATTCGAATATATAAAGTAAATAACTGATAAAACTAAATAACAACTAAAACTAGATTTAAATAAAAAAATAAAAAAGCAGTGTAGAAGTTTAAAAACATAAAATAGTAATTTAGTAACTTAAAAAATAAAATACATTTAATTAGTTATTGTTGTGGTAATAGTTTGAGTGGTCATGATGAGTCTATTTGGAATGATAGGCTGTTTTTATGAATATTATATTAGTCAGTCCGCAATCAAAACACCTGTCTGACTGACAGCAGTGTAAATCAATGAGAACAGAGTGTGTCCATCATGAGGTTTTCATGTAATGCAGTGAAATTCAATTAATTGCAGTTCATGTCTGTATGAATGAAAACGATTTGGCAGCGGTGGGATTCGAACCCACGCCCCCGAAGAGACTGGAGCCTTAATCCAGCGCCTTAGACCGCTCGGCCACGCTACCGCTGAGTTAGCCACCGATCCTGACCCCTTTTGGCTAGTGGAGTCATTACACGGTCATCGCAGAATTAAAGAAGTTTGATTTTTTTCTCTTTCACTGTTCACTCTAAAAATGCTGGGTTAAAAATAACCCAAGTTAGCAGTTTTATTGAACTCAACTATTGTTTAAAAATGACTATATGGTTGGGTTAAAATGAACACAAAATAGGCTGGAAATTAAAAATCAGACAATTTACTAGAGGAAACAATAATAATCAATAGATAAACATGTATTAATTGTTGTTAGCTGGTAAGAAGTGCACGACCAAGGAAAACCTTAAGAACTTTTAATTCAGTAAACCACACGAACAGGAGAAACAAACAGACAAAAACAGCATCAAACACATCAACGCAAGACAAAGAACAAAAGGGATTAAATACAAAGGAACAGTGGAGCTAACGAGGCTAATTAAACAAACACAGCTGGTAATCAATAATCATAATTAAGGTGACCATGACAACTAAGGAGAGGCGGGAAACTGAACAAAGGAAAAAAGGAACCAATGAAAATCAGAGTCCAAAACAAACAGACATGTGACATTAATAAGCAATATGATAAATGTTTATCATTTATAAATGTTTCATTAAACTTACTAATAAATCTTAATTTATTCAACATTAATAAATGTTAATTTCCAACATGTTTTGTGTTCATTTAAAGCAAGAAATACTGTAATTTTTAAACAGTTGGGTTCAAAATGGTTGGACAAACATTTAACCCAACCGCTGGGTTAAAACAGCCCTATAGAGTAGAGGCTGACATTTTTTCGGGAATCCCACGGGTCACGGGATTCCCGTGGGATTCCTGCAGGATGGGAGTCATCTTTGCTATTAATCACGGGATTTGGACGGTACAGGATAAATGGTTAACGGGAGCAGACGGGAGCGGGAATCAACCAATAGCAAAGACGACAAAAAAAGAAAAAAGTAAATGCACCATTTTGTAGTTTCCTTTTAATACGCCTACAATGTAACGCAATTAAAAAATAAATACACGACCCAGCCGTCCCAGAAGCCATCAGTGCTTTTTGTCACGGCTTCCCGCCGGAATTCAAAGAGCAGTGATGGAGGGAGCTAACAGCCGCGGAGAAGTCGATGTGGCAAAAAATGATTTACAGCGCAAAGTCAGAAGTAATGACATGTCTATTAGTTTCACAGAACTGGTCGGAAAGTCTGAAATCTGAAAGTCTGGGTTTATTAAACTATTGTAGACATGGTGTGAACTATGTACTGTTTTTCTTTTATTTGCTGTCTTCCATTTTCTGGAGAAAATCTAGAAACAGGGGCTCAGCAGCTGGTCTAAAACAGGATGGAGAGCAGATTAAATCAAATTCTATGTATTAACTAAACACTAATTGAAGAAAAAAATATATGGGAGCGGTACAGGAGCGGGAGTCAGTTTAAACAGGAGCGGGATGGGATGGGATTATTTTTAAACTTTGGTCTGGGAGTGGGACGGGACAAGATTTATTTCTATGGGGGGACGGGAAGGAGTGAAAATCCACTCCCGTGTCATCCTCTACTATAGAGTGCCCCAGGGATGACGCGTTTTTGTAGGCAAAACCCGGAAGCGAGTTAGCATTTTAGGACTTCCGGTTCCAACGGCGTAAAGTCTATGGGTTTTTTGAATGGGTTTTTGCTAAATCGCCTGAAATAAGGTCTGTGGGTACAAGCCTCTAAATATTTTCACGTTTTGATCTATGACATAAAACACACCAGTTATAACCCACTTGTGATTTTTTTTAACTTTTACTGTGTCTTAAAATCGGCGGTGCTAACAAATTGCTAAAAGGGACTACTTCCTTTGGCGGGGACTTTAAACGTCATCATGACAACCGGGACATTTGGACAGCATTCCTCATGGAAAAGTGGATAAGTATTCATACACAGCGCAGATCATAATCAGCGAGCATGTTTTTAAATAAAGTTGTTTTCTAAATAAAGTTTGAGGACGCTTGGTGGTGACGACGTTGATCCGCAACCATGGTGAGATGTAGTCCGTTTATAGCCTACTGTTAACCTTTTATATCTGACGACTTTATTTAGGCTTCAAAATCTATAAATGTTGTGTTAACTTGTAAAGATTATCTTGACAGACAAAACGTGTAAGTGTCATAACCCTTTGTTAAACACAGAGCTTATTTTCTGCGATTTTCCAAAAGTCTATGGGAAAAATGAATAGGCTTTCAGTCGAGGGAACCCGTGCGCCGCTAACTTCCGGGTTGGCCTACAAAAACGCGTCATCCCTTCTATTCCTGGGTTTGTCCATTTTCAACACAACTTAGGTTGTTTTTAACCCAGCATTTTTTAGAATGTTAGGCTATTTTAGCTCTTTCAAATGTCATTGTAACTGCCAGCTACTTTATCAGCTCCTACAATGACCGTTAAACCAGTTTTGTTTAAACACACTTTGTAATAATACTGTATAGTACAAGAAGAGTATTGGACATCTATATAACTCATGTAGGTAAATTAAACAGTCTACCAGTATCAAGATAACGGGAATTGCAGTGATATAATCGGCGCAGCTGCAGGTAGAATTCAAATTCATCACTTTGCATGTTGATAGTGAAATCATTTATGGTAGAGAGACAAATCATTACAAATGTAGAGAAAGTGAATTTGAACATGTGTTTCATCAATGGCTGTTCTGCACCTACATTTCCAAAATATATTCCTGAATCTTAAAGACATCTTTTTGGGCCAAAATAGAATCCATAAAGAACCATGCTTTGAAAGTGCTGTATTATAAATAAACATTTTAAGTTTATTTCTATCAATATTTGTATATTAATATCTTCAGTAACACTTTATAACTCACACTATGAATCATTAGTTAAGCATTAGTAAATAGTTAATTCATCATTGTCCCTCCATTAACAGATATTAGTAAGCATTTTATAAATAGCTGTAAATGCTTTATTCTTCACTATAAGCATATCTATAATGTCATTAATAATTTTATTTTTATACCAGTTACCAGTTATTTAGGAGTGTTCATTTAAATATATATTTATATATTATATTATTTATACATATAATAATAGCTACTCAGTGTGTTAATAAATGCTTAATTAACCCATATTCCTGCTGTATTTCATGATTAATTCAGGTATGAAAAACAATTAGTATTGGTCAGTTATTTTTGAGCTCATCTAGTGAGACATTTATAGCTGTATTTATAAACGCTTACTAACTAAAGTCTTATATTGTACATATTGTCTTATACAATATCTTCTATATTAATATTAGTATTATTTTTTTATTATTTATACTATATTTATTTATTTTTTACTCCTATCTGCCTTATAATATCCTGTTTCCTCTGTTTGGGTCTTACATAAAAAACAGCATGTTGTGTTAATTAGGTGCTTATTTTTGATTGACATGGCAAATTGTGGCAAAAATGACAGTGCTCTAACAACAGTTATTAGCTGAATAAATTAATAAATAACAATTACCAGTGAACATGATATAGATGTAACGAAGACCAAGTTCCAGTGAAATATCTTCACAATCCTCCATGAAGTCTTACGTCCTTCATTCTCAGTTCTCTCTGCAGATGATGAGGTCGTGGCATGTGACGGCATCTGAAATAATTATTTATGTATAATTATTTTTAATTTCATTAACTAGATTTATATTTCGTAATTCCTGTAGAAATGCACAGAGTTTGCCATCATTTTTTGAATGTGCTTTTATCATTTGAAATAAAATAAAATGATTGACAGTTTGGTCCACATAGACTTGTGTTTCGCTGAAAGTGTGAAGTAGATTCGTTATTGACCGATGCATGTTAGCAACTGAACTCTGATCAGTATGATAATGTGCACCGCTGTATTTGCATCAGGGCTGTGATATAGACGAGTGCATGTGCTGGACGCTGTCAGAGAGCGCTGAAGAACATCTCCGAAGTGTCATCAGCTCTACATTTACAGGTGATCGTTCACAGGTAAGACATGGTACAATATTTCAATACTTCAAACAAGGTGTCTTGTTTCTCATTTTATATTAGGAATGTTTTTTTCAAATTTGTGATATAAATGATTAAATCATTATATAATATGAAGCAAAATAGTTCCATAAAGTAGAATTTCTTGTATATTTATTATGAGCAGTGTTGTGGGTAACGCATTACAAGTAATGTGATTTATGTAGTCATTTTACTTTTCTCAACTAACTAGTAATGTAGTGCATTAATTTACAACAAAACTTTTTCAAGTAAGTAAAACAAATGACTTTGTTTTCCCATGTATTGACTGACAGCTCTGTCCTCATGTTGAAAGAAATCAGAAATAAAGTGCAGAGGTGTTTTGTGCACTGTGTGAACATGAGTATTGTAGTTCTAGACTAAATGTGAGCATTTACTCACTTCACTTGTACAAAAAACATTCAGTATTCCTCAAAATGAATGAAAACATGCAAACTCCAAATAATAAGCAAACCTGCAACAAATAAATGTTAAATAATACAAATATACTTTATGTATTTAATCTCACTTTATTAAACAATGACTTTACTGCTGACCTTCATGATCCAATTCAACTATACTAATAAAAACTGGAGAGTAAAGAAGAGTCCTGAACTTCTGCGCTCCAGCTGAAAGGTTTGAGCGGCGCCCTCTACTGTACAGGTGTGAATATGCATTTCCTTCAGCCTGAGGCTTTATTTCACGTTTATTCTGAAAGGGCCTCACATTTACCCCATTTTTTATTTGTTTGTTTTATTTATTTTGTTGTTGTTGTTTTATTTTGTTGTTGTTGTTGTTAAAAATAAACAATCCTATCTCAGGTCAGAAAAACACAAAAGTAATGCAACAAATACTTTCTTTAAAAAAGTAATTCGGTAGTGCAATTAGTAACTGTTTTAGTGAGTAACATTCCCCAACTGATTATGAGATATACATTTCTGTTCTTTTGTGTGTGTTTTGCAATATGCTCTAAGACTTAAAATGTTAAAATCACTAGAAAAGTAACTTATGGAATGCTTACATCTCTGATTGGTCATATCATGAGCATTACTATAGCACACCGACTCTCTACAAATAAGGAAAAAAACAAAAACAAAAAATATTTCAGTTTATTTCAATTTCAAGTACTGTTGTGATAAGTAGAAAATGACTACATATCACAAAAGTTGTGTGTTTGGACAACTGGTCTTTTGTATATCAAAAACTTACAGTTATTATATAATGTGTGTGCCGAGACATATTTTCCCCAAATATACATTAATTAAATTAGTAATAATTGGTTAATTTCCAATCATCAACCAATCAATCTAAAAGATAGTGTACAGTAGATGTCAAACCATTAAAAACTCCAGTATCAAATAAGTCCAATGCGATTCTCAATGGTAATGTTCATCATCATCTTCTCATGTCTGTTTGGTGATGTTTCACAGATATTGTGACGGACGGTGATGATGGGTTTCAGCGTGATCATCATCTTTGCTCTGCTGCAGATCCGTCTGCTGAATGCTGGGGTGAATCCAGAGGATCTTTCTAACATTGAAAGCACTGGTATGTTCACCTTCAGTTCTGGTGTTTCAACAACTCCTAAACTAATCCATGTGTGAAGATAAACTTATTCATAATTATTGTTAATAATCAATAAATAATCAGTCTTGGGTTTGTGCATTTCTTTTGGATTTGTCTTGCAGAATCTTCTAGTCACCATCAGCGTTATGCTCGTTCATGGTCTTTAAAGAAGCTTTTTGCTAAGAAAGATAAGGACCGGAGCATTCTGACCCGAACACTTACTTGGAGTTGGTTGACTCAAAAAACTCCACCTGAATGCAGTTAAAGTTCCCAGTGACTCCATAATTACATTATTCTAACTGGGAAATGTAATGATGTTAAGTTAGAAATACTTAATAGCCAAGCTGCTAATGGTAAGGAATGTCGATTTCTGGTGAATAAAGAAAACTTTGAAGATTTACAGTGGAAAACATGGGCAGATATAGAGAATAGCAAGACTCCATTTGCTCCAGTATGGATTTGTGAACATTATTACATTGCTAAAGATCAATCTGGTAAGCCTTCTTTGACCAAAAAAATAGATAAAGCAAACAAACAAACTGAATATCTCTACCTAAACAATGACATAAAATTAGAGACATTACATATGAATTCTGAAGATCCAGTACAGAAAACGCCAGAAATAATAGAAGTGCTAAAACACTTCATATTTGTCAACAAGAACTGTAAGTCAGCCAAACATGTGTTGAAGTTGGATGAAGGCAGTGACGAATCAAGTTCTTCTCAGAAGGGCCGTACACATACAATCGGAGGGGCATTAGGAGGATCAGCCTCTTTCGGTGGAACACTTAATTTGAAATATGACTACAGTCGCTCGAAATCTATAATGACATCCAAAGCTGACAAGGTCCTGCACTCATGGACTATGGAGATAGAGGTTCCTCCCAACCAATCTTGCTCCATTAAAGTGACAAGCAAAACCTTTACGAGTACAGTCCAGTACTCTGGTTGGCTCACACGACAATACGGGATCAGTGACGTACGCACGACCTCTGTTAACGGCACCTATGAAATTCAGGAAGTAGCAGACCTCGAATCTGTGAATAGCTGCACAGCCGAGAAAGAAAAGGTGAACTGTTGAAATGCATGAAACCTGTGCAACTTCTAAAAAAACTAATGACATGTTGCTGTGTGTGATTATAACAGAATGTAAAAAAGTAAAAAAAAAATGCTTGCTTTCAAAATGATTTCAAGAATAACCATTAAATTAAATTTTAACATGCTACCAGTGTTTTTATTTTATTTTTATATTGAGTCTTTTTATTCCTATTTTGTATTTCCTTTTTATTTTTACAAGCATATAACAACTTTGTTTAGAAGAACACATTTAAAGCTACTAGACAAAAAAGTGGCATCTGAGAATTTTTTTTTTTTTAAAAAATCATATCTTTATTTTGCATATTGATGTTAGAAACCATATAAAATCAGATGTTTCATCAAGCGATGTTTATTTTCACATTTAGATGCCTATGTATGGCAGAAGGCCATGTAGTATTAAAGGTCCCGTTCTTCGTGATCCCATGTTTCAAACTTTAGTTAGTGTGTAATGTTGTTGTTAGAGTATAAATAAAATCTGTAAAATTTTAAAGCGAGATATTTTATTTAACAGAAGTCGCCTACATCGAACGGCCAGTTTGGACTACATCCCTCTACTTCCTTCTTTAATGACGTCACTAAAACAGTTTTTTGACTAACCTCCGCCCACAGGAATACACAAGAGTTGCGTTTGTAGAGTGTGTTTGTCGCCATGTCGTCGAAACGCTGTTATTTTCATCCCGCAGTCCAATCACCGGGTCTGATTCCGGCTCAAATTGATAGGGTAAAATTAAAGACATGTTTACAATAACACTGAGCGCATGCATCTCCACGTTATGGTAAGAGGCGTGACCTTTCCGGGCACGGTGCGCTCAGAGCTGTCGAATCACAACACAGGAACCGCTGGCACAATCAGAACTCGTTACGTATTTCTGAAGGAGGGACTTCATAGAACAAGGAAGTCATCAGCCCGTTTTTATGACAGTGGAAACAGCGGTATACAGATAAGTAAATTATGTGAAAAATACTGTGTTTTTTACACGCGAAACATGAACACATGTTATATTGCACACTATAAACACAATCAAAGCTTCAAAAAACCACGAAAAACGGGACCTTTAAATAACATCAGACATGCATTACTGTAATCTTAAAATGATATATTCAGCCATTTTGAGAAATCGTCTCAGGTTACGTATGTAACCATAGTTCCCTGAGAACAGGGAACGAGACTCTGCGTTGACAGTACGCAATGGGGAACCCGTCACGTGACCAAGGTGTCGAAAGCACTATCCAACACAACTCCAATTGCTATTGGCCGGCGACAGCCTATGACGTCATATGGTGCGACCCGGATGTATAAAGGGAGCGCCTGGAGAGACAGTCACTATCTTATCGTCTTGAGGGACTGTTCTGAAGGCAGGCAACCTAAAGCATGGCAAAGGAACGCAGAGTCTCGTTCCCTGTTCTCAGGGAACTATGGTTACATACGTAACCTGAGACGTTCCCTTTCGAAGGGAACTCCACTCTGCGTTGACAGAACGCATTGGGGAACGATATACCCACGCCGCCATGCTGGAGGGGAGTGCCTGCCAAAATATGGCTGAGGCAAAGACCTCAAGGCAGTTCTCAAACTGCCCAGCAACTCCCCCTCGGGTCACACCAGGCTGTCAGTGACAGCATTCCCTTTGGCCAAGAGCCCAAGCTGACCTTCCCACAGGCTTCTACCTTTCTCTTTTAACAAACAGAGCCTAGAGAAACGCTAAGGCGTCTAGAACCCAATTTTCTTGTGAGAAAAGTGGTTCCTTTAAGGGAATGTGGCCAAGGAACCAAAGGGAACCTCGGCCAGTCACTCATGAGGGGAGCAAAGTCACCCTCATTGCCACCAGGGAGGCCGACCTGGTCTTCTCAGGGAACAGACTCAGTTCAGGCCAACCCTGTCTGAATACAGAGCCTCTAAAACGCATTCTTCAGGAAGAAAGTAGGTAAGAGTGACTGCAGAAAGGCAGAAACCAGCTCAGACCCACGCGTAGAGACGGGCATCCTGGAGAGCAGAACTCAGCTGAGTGCTATGAACCCTCATATCGAGGGGAGATAATCCGCTCAACCTAGGATCTACCCAGTGCTTAATTAACGCACTGAGGAGGCCGTGCGCTGAAAACCCTGAAAAGGGGAGCACAAACCAGCCTGGGGCTGATCCTAAAGATGGAGCCTGATCAAGGCCAAACCATCATAATCAGCTTAGGGAGCTAAGCACTATTACAAACCCCAAGGGGGAAGCGCAGAGCTCACCTAACAGGTAGACTATGCCAAGAGCACATACTCATGGAGGCCCGAGAGGGGCTACAACATGACAACAGTTCTATATACATAAAGACAGAAGTAAACTTCAGAAAGAGGCCTGTTTCTGGTAAAGCCATTCTGAACATCTGTCTAAGCCGGCGGCAGACAGACAACTTCCATGGCAGCAATAGAAAGCTGCACAGTGCTCTTATGATAATCCACCCAACACAATCCGACGAGCAGTGTACTCAGTGAAAAAACACTTTTTACTCTTTAAACAAGAGGAGTACAGCGTACGCCAACACGTATTAAGGAAGGCCTGGAAGGCCTATAACCTCAACAGACACGTGGCATCAGCTCGTGGCAGTGTTTAGGTCCCAAGCCTGGTAAACAGCCCGCAAAAAAGGGGGTTGAATCTACCACTTGGGCCCCTGGCCAACGAAAGTGTATAGAAATAGTTCTCAGAGAGAAATACACCTAAACAAACACCAGTGTGTCCAATAAAGGCGGCCCGCAGGCTTAGCATCATCCAGGACACATGGCGTAAGTCTCGTGGCCGTTTCCAGGAGCACAAAGATCCAACCTAAGCGCTAGGTGGCTCTTAGCTCAACTAGAATCGTCGACTCAGAGGCAACAATAGGTTAAACCAAACCTCAGTAAGGTTTCACTACTGACACATCTCATCCAGCCGCACAGAAAAACACAATCTGTGCCAACGTGCAAACTAAAAAGGAGGCCTGAAATGGCCTGCCGATTCAATGACACGTGGCTTCAGTTCGTGAATTCCCAGGGAACCAAGCTTACAGGGAACCGGCTCTAACCCATTAACTATGGGAAGCCAACTGCTACCTGTGCTAGGCTACACTTTCCAAACAGGCAAAGTACCCTAAGTTCTTGTGACTAAGGGGAACAAACAAAGCCAACGTGGTCTAAGGGAGGCTATAAGGCCTACTAACTCAAACAAACACATGGCAGGGCCTGTGGTAGTGTACATATGTGAGCAAACCATGATCAGTTAATCAGCATTGTAGAAAACAACTGCTAACTAGAAGGAGGCTAAATATCATAAAGCCTACAATCCGAGTTATATGCAATATAACCGCTAACAAGATCACCAGGGAGCTAAAATAAATAAATACCAGCTTTCCTCAAAAAGTGGTTCTAACTACCCTGAGTATGCAATCCAACAGGTGATGCACTCAGTGACACAAATACACCTCTTAACTGGGGAATATGTAGTCACCATCCTCTCAAATAGAGGCCGCTTTACAGCAGAAAGGGGCCTACTATTAAGAGAACAGGTGCTAACCTGTGGCAGCATACGTAAGCTCACATATATATATGTAGGGCAAAAATCTAGAACTCAAAGTAACATACAACTTTGAAATACATGCTATTTAAAAGGAAAAACACTCCCATACAGATCCTCAAATCTGTTCTAAGCCTAGAAGACGAAAGGCTAAAAACTAGCATCGTCCAAACAAACTTGATAAATACTAATATCAAGTGGCTCAGAGGAATTCATTTCCCTTAACATGAAAGTTCTAGGAAGTGGGGCCTAGCAAAAACCTGCATAACTTATCTACGCAAAGATAAGGGCCTACCACCTGAGAGACAGCATCAGGGAGTCAAAACAGTCTACGACCTAGCTGTTAATCTCACAATTGCGCCTACATAAGCAAGGGGATAATGGCATACGGCCTAACAACTCCCTCGGGAGGAGGCCAGAACTAGGAACTATACAACCTAATCAGGATAGTAATATAAGGTTATGTAAATAACACACCAAACCTAGCTCTAGCCTAGCCGCTAAGCTATGGGCCTTCTTACAAGGCCACAAGCCTCGTGAAGCCCGGGCTTCACCTCCAAATCTCATGGATAAGAGAAAGAAAGTGAAGCTCACAAGCAAACAATGTCAGGCGGCCGACCTAAACATCTACATATTAGCTGAAGTGACAAGTGTTATCAACTTCAGATTGCCAAAAACCCCCTAATTATCCTGACTACATATACACACAGGAGGTGGAAGAAGAAGAGGAGAGGGTAGCTATAAAGCGCCCTATATAGCTGGGAGATTGATCACAAACGCAACAGTGTTTACAATCGATCACCCATCTCACTCGCTCTTCCTCCCCCTCCCGTCTGTCTGGGTTCAGATACAAATCTGAATGGCTAGGGGTTTTTCCATTCCTCACCGATCTCAAAAGCGGAAATCAGAACGGAATGGAAAGTATGGAAGCTGCCGTATTAATGGATAGAAAGGAACCGCTCACGGCCCCATTCTTAACGCGCCTTCCCGGCAGCCGCAGCCCGATGAGAAGCGCGTCCCAAACACACAGCAGCTCGCATACACCCGCCAGAGGAGCACTCGCCGCCGGACGCGATGACGTTAAACGCGAACGTCATCGTCATCCGGGTACTTTCAACAGACAGACACACAGCAGTGCCCTCAAGCACTGTGCATGCGTGCTCCTCTCCAGACAGAAAACGCTCAGAAAAATATGTATATCAAGTGTCAAACCCTGGGACACGGATAAACACACCCTCATGAACGTTTGTAAGGAATATACAGAAAACCCTACCGGAGTCTTTGGTATAGATGCAAGACAGAACAGGACCGAAAGACGAAAAAGATAGTGACTGTCTCTCCAGGCGCTCCCTTTATACATCCGGGTCGCGCCGTATGACGTCATAGGCTGTCGCCGGCCAATAGCAATTGGAGTTGTTGGATAGTGCTTTCGACACCTGGGTCACGTGACGGGTTCCCCATTGCGTACTGTCAACGCAGAGTGGAGTTCCCTTCGAAAGGGAAATGTGTCAGGATCACCAGCTGTAGTGCTCTGATTGTCCACCAGAGGTCACTCCATCACAGACTGCTGTCAATCCTCCAGCAGAATGGACCAGATTAATTCTTATTATTCAGAAAGAAGTTTATTAGCTCATGGACAGGAATTCAAAGGATTTATTAATGAGTTAGAAACAAAACCAGATCTAATTTGCATACAGGAAACTTAGATCCTCCACCAATAACACATGCAACATTTATTAAGCAAAATATACAATACAAGGTAATGGAAAGAACTGGAAATTATCATAATGGATGTATGGACAGATGATGGTAATATTAAAATAGCAAATTATTATAATCAATGCCAGAAATTAACCTTGGGTTAGGGTTAGGAGGAATTATTAATACACTTAGAAAGTTAGGCCATTTGTTCTGGACATTTTAATGACCATAATTATAAGGATAAGAATGGAGAGGTTATAGAAGAATTCATGGATAAGAAAACTCTAGTATGTGTGAACAATGGAGGTACTAGAATAAATGTTATAAATTTGAATGAAACAGCGGTGCACTGCAAATTACAGAACATTTTACAGTAAAATACTGGCAGCAGGGTTACTGTAGTTTTTACAGTAGTGTTACTGTAATTTAATTTACAGAATTTTCTGTATTCTCTGATTACATTAAATAGCTGTATTTTTTTTAATTGCTGTATTTTTCACAGTAAACTACTTGAATGTGTGTATTTGCTTAAAGAAGATTGTAAAATGCAATATACAATATATTTTCCCTATTGCTGACTATTAATGAGTGCCAGCTGAATTTTAAATGTAAACTATTAACTGCATGAAGTGTTGTATAATGCATACTTAATTCACCAAAAAAAATATATATATATATATATATATTTGACACTACTTAATCTTGAAAAACAGGTCAAAATGTAATATATAACTTTCAAATTTACATGAAAAAAATATATTATTTTGAACTCATTTTATTTAGAAAATAATATATATAGTTTTTAAATGGAAATTAAATTGTCATGAAAATGTTTCTAAATTATTTGAAATATATTGGCCATCATGGCCCTTCACACAAAGAAATACGCAAGTATTAAATAACATCAGGCATCATTACCTTAATCTTCAAATGATATATTCAGCCGTTTTAAGAAATATGTGTCCACCAGAGGTCACTCCATCACAGACCGCTGTCAATCCTCCAGCAGAATGGACCAGGTTAATGCAATTTTACAGTAAATAGCTGTAAATTCACAATTTTGTATTGGCCATCATGGCCCTTCACACAAAGAAATACGCAAAACTTATAACCACAACTTGACCAACACGGTCATATTAAAACATTTCTTAAAAAACACAAAGACACTTTCAGATCACTTTCATGTCATGAACAGACCGACATGGACAACAAATGATTGATCAAAAACAAACAATTCTGATGTTCCATCCCAGGATTCAAAGAGTGGCTTGAAATATTGAAAAGAACAAAGAGGACCATACATTAGATATATTACAAAACCTAATAATACTTTCAGAGACAGAGAGAGCGATGACAGATACAGTCAGTGACAGAGAATAAAAGGAAAACGTGATGTTGGTGTGTGTGCGTGTGTGTGTGTGTGTGTACATGTACTTACATGTCTACTGTTTCAGTAAAGTTATCTGTCTTCAAATGCCAGCAGCCAGAGTCGTTACATGGCTAGCGTCTGTTTGACAGACAGCCGACAGTTGACGTTTGCGTGTGCATTTTAAAAAAGAACTGGCAGACCTGGCAACCCTGCTCCTCAGTTAGACCTTCCTCCACTCCAAAGCCCCGCCCCTTTCATGCACTTCGAAGTCCGCAGCCCCTGAATTGGGACACAGCTATAGTGTCAAATCAAGTGAAGGTAAATGTTCTCTGGCTGCTGGCATTTGAAGACAGATAACTTTACTGAAACAAGAGAAATGTAAGTACATTTTTCATAGATTTATTCATCTTTAATAACATTCAATGTATAACAGTTTTAAAAATGGAATTAAAGCAACGAAAGTTTGTGATTGTTTGTTTCGTGATCTCAGTGAAAGAATTTAAGTGTTCCCTAATAGGCCTATAGCTGGTCTGCTGTCTCCACTCACTCACACACACACACACACACACACACGTTCAGTCCAATACTAGTACTCAGGTGACCTCCGGTGGCCAACTGAGAAATCTTCACTGGCGTTTGTGAGGAACAAATGAGTAATGCACTATTAACATTCTAACTACTACCAACTAACAAGAAATTCTGATTAATGAATTGGCAGGTAATAGCGCTCAGTTGAATGTGGTAGTTCACTATTAGCTAATTAATAACTATTTTTTTCAAACCTCTCAGAGAACTACTAAGAACTAATAAATTAGTAAACACATTAAAAATAGTGAACATGACTACAGTGGTTCAACCTTAATGTTATGAAGAGACGAAAATACTTTTTGGGCACAAAAACAAAACAAAAATAATGACTTTATTCCACTGCAGTCACATGACTGTTTTTATGATGTCTTTAGTACCTTTCTGGAGCTGACTGATTGTAATTTCGTTGCTTTCTATGGAGGATAAAAAAAAACTCTCAGATTTCAGCAAAAACATCTTAATTTGCGTTATGAAGATGAACAAGATCTTACGGGTGTGGAACGACATGAGGGTGAGTAATTAATGACAGAATTTTCATTTTTGGGTGAACTAACCTTTTACTCATTTGTTCCTGTGCAGTTATTCATTAATGACAGAACAGTGTTCTAAAGTGTTACCAACTTTAAATTTGATCAGCAAATTCACTTAGAATAATAAGACTGTCACAGTCACCGTCTTGTCCATTTGTTTTGATTGTCATGTGCTTCTTTTTCTAAGTTTCCGTAACCATCACATCACTTAAGTTCCTGCCTGTGTTCTGTTCAGTGTTCCGGTATTGTTAATGTTACATGTGTTTGTTGTCACCCATTCTGCCAGTCTTTGAGATTAAACTTTGTTGTGTTACTTGAATCTTCTGCCTTCGTCTTCTTTGGAGCACAGACGTTACAAAGACACTATAGGGCTGTTACCAGTTAAATTAAATAATTTACACTGAAATTACAACGGAATTAAATAATGTTATGAGATTATTTAAAAAAAAAATTGTAATATACAAATAAGAAATGTTGAAAAGAATGATACTTTTAAAGATGAAACTAAACCACTAGTAGGTGGCGGCAGGTGACTGTCTTAAGGAGTGAGTCATTCATTCAAACGATTCTTTCAAACGGATGATTCATTCAAGAATGAGGCAGTTGTTTATGAATGGGTCATTGAATTTGACTCAACCGATTCGTTCAAAATGCTGAATCATTCTGTAATGAAAACAGATTGTGTTGTCATGAAATGCGCGATGGTTCTGATGTGATCTTTGTTTGGAACTATTTTCACTGCTGAAAACAGAACAAAAACAGCCACTATTGCGTCTAAAATGTGAGTGATATAATTTTTACGGTTTATTGAACCGTTGTATGAAACCAGTGTTACGTTTTCAATCGTGATGTTTTATTCAGGATATTCAGGAAAACTGTAGGTCGTGTAATGTTGCTTAACTGCATCATATAAATATAAATATTAAAGTGTTAATGTCGAGCCCCATGTATAACAGTGTTCTTTTCATCATCTCTCTTCAGCTCTTTATATTTTGCGCGATAGTTAGCTCCGGAGCGCCATGAAAGGGAGTGAATAACTCCTAATATTAACCAAATTAAAATCTGCTTTGAACTTAAGAACGTAAAAATGAAATTGAATTGGTTATGTGACAGAACAGTGGACCGGTCACTGCATCAGCTCACTGCAGGCACATACTGTGCAGTAATACAGCGAGAGAAATGAAAACAGGTCGCACCTCAACAATTATTTGCACTCGCACAAATGCTCCCAAATATATTTTGATGTTGCAAACATTAAATTTAGGGAGCATATGCGACTAAAATGGTTGCAAATCCGAGCCTTGATATAGGTAAAATCATATGACAATTACACAGAAACTCAATTTCTTCCAAACTGCTTCAAGAAGCTTCAAAGCTTTACGAATCTTTTGTTTCAAATCAGTGGTTCGGAGCACATATCAAACTGCCAAAGTCACGTGAACTATTGAAGTTTCTAAACACTAATGATGTAACGAAGCCTTGAAATCATGTGACTTTGTGTCACGTCAGGCACAGAGACAAGAAGGTAAGATCCAAGTGCAGCTTTAATGGGGTAATCCAATAAACATAATCCAGGCAGGCGAGGGTCAAAGTCCACAGAACAGTCCATACAAAAAAAGCAAAACACAATGGAAGCAGGTCACATGAAATGAAACTGCGATAACAAAAGCAAAAACAAACCAAGTATAAATAGACAGAACTAATGATCAAACACAAAACAGCTGGGTGCAATGAACGGGATAATGAGTCCGGGAAGTGGGTTATGGGAAATGCAGTTCAAGAGTGTGGTGTGGAACATGTGGAACAGTCCGGGTTGGAGTGCCCTCTAGTGGCAATTTAGGGTACTCCAACTGGTGCTCATGACACTTTGGCACTCTGTACCACTGATTCGAAACAAAAGATTCGTAAAGCTTCATGAAGCAGTGTTTTGAAATCGCCCATCACTATATATTGTTGAATAAAGTCGTTATTTTGTTTTTTTGGCGCACAAAAAGTATTCTCATCGCTATATAACATTAAGGTTGAACCACTGGAGTCACATGATCTGTTTTAAATATGTCTTATCTGAAAGTGTTAATTATCTTGCCGGTGATGCAGGCTTCTATAATCTTCTAAATCTATGGATTTTATCAAAAATATCTTAATTTGTGTTCAGATGAATGAAGGTCTTTCGGGTGTGGAACGACATGAGGGTGAGTATTTAATGACATTATTTTCATTTTTGGGTGAACCCTTTAATTTGCACCGCTGGTCTTTCACTCTGGTAAGTAGGTTTAGTTGCAAAAGGGACAAAAGAATGTCAGTACCTGTTACCTGTCTTTCTGATTACAGAAGAGCAAATTGAGATTTGCATTCTTTGACTTCCCCCAACATCACATTTAAAGTCTATCTCCAATCTGCATTAGCTATTACATCTTTTATTAAAATCTAGAATCTTTTATTGAAATCTTGCAATGGTGCATGCAGAAACAACTAAAAGAACGCTTCTTTAACTCTCTGGCCCTCTTCGGTCATTTTTGACCGAAAAATTTTATATTTTGAAATGTAAAAATCGTAGCCACATCGGAATGAGATGACACTTGGTGACTTTTGTCACGTTAGCAATATGAACACACACCAAAAAAAAAAAAAAAATCAAGGACATGATTCGGACATGTTAAAGGGTTGTAAAAAAAACAAAACAACAACAAAAAAAAACAATAGTCACACTTACCTTCTTTTCGGTCAAAAATGACTGACATAGGAAATGAATGGTAAATACGAAAAAACACGACAACTCAGAGAATCTTTTGTTGGTACAAACTACAAATCAGACACTGTGCAGAAAAAAAGTGCACAGCAATGAAGGGGGGACACTCCTAAATGCTAAGAATGCAAAATAGACACAAACAACCCCTCCACACACATATATATGAATTAGCACGACTATAAGACAGAGCAAGTTTATGCAAATGTATGAAATAGAATCAATAATTCAGCCACAAAGCAGTAAAAAAATGAACAGCAAGGAAGAGGTTACACACAAAAACATCGAGAGTACAAAACAGAAACACCCACTCACTCAAACACACACTCACTTACACACATTCACAGACACACACACACACACACAACACACCATTATACACACACAAATGAACTGGTGTGGCTGTAACAATATGGTAAAACTGAGCCAAAAATCAAATAAAAGGGTGAAATCAGATTAGATCCAGATCATTAAGCTGTAATAAAACATACCTGTTCATTTTTGTTATATTTTTTTAATTGAATTTTGATGTTATGTGTAACAAAATGCCCTCCTCTGAAAAAAGTAGTCTTTGAGAATGTCTAAGTATAAATCCAAATCCAAACGTAATAAAAATAAGTGTTTGTTTCAAAAATAAGCCACTTTATATAGAGTTTATATAGAGTTTATGTAAGTTTTTTCTTTTTTTACTCCCACCAGATGGCACTAATCTACCTTCAAAAATGTTTTATTTTAAATGCCTTGTCTCTATTTTAACATGGAACACTCTTTTAATTGAAAAATAATTAAAAAAAATATTAGAAAAAAATGGTGTATTATTTTTAATGGGGAAAAATAGCTAATAAAAATAGTATAAATATTGCAGAGTATCATAAAATAATCAAAAAATATTATTGAACAAAAATATATTACATTGGTTTTCCTGAAAAACAAAATTCATCCCCTGAATATAAGGGCTGCAGTGGCTGGTACCACCAACAATGTGTTTTTTACAGGCTGTTTTCATTTGTACAGTGTGCTAAAAGGCCCTGTTTTAATAAACTATTATCTGGGACACTTCTCTTGTGTTTGATTCCACATCATGCCATGAGCTACCTTCATTGAGTTAATGCTTTATTATAGCAACATTTCCTGTGTGACTAATATTTATACATACACTGCAAAAGATAAGAATGGGTGCAACATTGTCTATTTCATGTTCATGTATGTAGCCTATAGGTGAATGAATGGTGATGTAATAATCACACCAGTGTAAGTTACAAACAGTTTATTAGGATACAGAATCATTAGTTCAGGTTGACAACATTTGTACAGAATGACAACTAAAAAAAGACAGTTTAAAGACACACAAGGTATGAATATCCACCAGGGAGAGTAACTGAAATGAAGTTACAGCTGTACTTACTGTGAATATCTGTAATCATGTCTGTAACCAAATCCAGACAAACGCACACAATAAAAACAAACAAACAATAAAGTGTAGAACAAACACAGTTGTAGTTCGTCATTAAAACCTAATTAGGCTACCTTTTTCTCAATATTCCTTTTCCAATAAAACGTGTGGAGATTTAAGAAGCGCTGACTAACATTTTTAGTTTCACGCGGAACGCCCATGCGGAAAAATCTCATGAATATTCATATAACTCTGACCAGTGAAACCGAAAGTCCCAGAGACCAAACCCTGGCCGTCAGTCGCAGCGAGCGCGCGCACGCACGCACGCACACGCACACACACACAACACACACACACACACGCAGACGAGGCGAGCGGTGTTGGGTCAGCTGACTATACTCTCTTTTTGATACCAATAGGAGCTTGAGCCTGACGGCAAAGCCTCCCCATTTTTCCCGTCTTTTGCGACGGCTTTTCCCAGGTAAGGAGCATGGAGTTCAGCGCAAACATGCAGGTAAAGACTCCAGCAAGGGATGGAGAGAGTAATATGGGCTTCTCTGAACTTGTTTTTAACAGCTCGTCAGCAGAGATTTGAATATTTAAAAGCATTTGACGGTCATAAGCGGCGAAACAGCTTGAAATCAAAGAAACCAAATACACATTAGGGCAGTGGCGAGGCTACAGAAGGGCCAGGGCGGCACTGGCCCACCTAATCAAAGGTGCCAGAATATTTCGTTTTATTTCCAGACACTACTTTGGTCTGGAAATAGTCATATCTGTTGTGAATGCCTATATATAATTTGAAAAATGTATTATTGAAAATACATAATATGTTTTTATTTTGCGCCGGTAAACTCAGCTTTCCAGAGTCGCGACAGCAGCTGTTTCTATGCAGCGCGCGTCACCGCGCTTATAATAGCCTACATGTGCCGGTTTGTTTCATTTTAACCGTTATTAGCCTATTTATTCTACAGTAACAATTTATTCTATAGTAACAGTCACCTGCGTGTAAACATTTTAAAAATGAAGTGATGACAATGAAATTAAATCGAACTTTGGTTCAGTGGATGACCTCAGCTCTCTTACCCATCTGATGCCATGAGCACTTTCATCCAAAGCTCCCGTCGGACGCTGCGAGAGCCCTCCCGGTTGAATGGTCAAGCTTGGGTTTGCGAATGTCTTCACGTGTCTTCACGGGAGTACTCTGCAAAAATTATGATATTTGAGTTAATGTCAAGTCAAGTCACCTTTATTTATATAGCACTTTTTACAATACAGATCGTGTCAAGGCAGATTTACAGTGATAACTGGTAAATAATTTTGGCTGCACAGCAGCTCTTAAAGATAATAGTGTCATTCATAGGCGCCGATTTATGTTTCTGCCGGTGGGTGCCCAGTACCCCCCCCCCCCCCCCTTTTTTTTTTTTTTAAAGATATTATAGTTTCATTCTTACAACTACATTACAATATAAGTATCGAACTACTATTATATTTTAGACAAATCCGCATTTTGTCTTAGTATTCCCCATTGGTCCGCGGGGGCCAGTCGCGAATAGCTGTAATGGATTGCCAGCCAATCAAATCGAAGCATTTCAACTGCTGGTCTAAAAGCGTAAATGAGGTCACGGCCAATCAGGTTTTTTCACACATTTGCTTTTTACTTGGACCTGGGTTCGAATCCCACTCATGCAAATCTAAACCATTATTATTTCACACAACTTTGAACAAAATTATACAATTCAACAATGCAGTACATTTGCAAAGTGTTTTAAATGTATTTTTTCTCTATTGGATCACAGACAATGTGCTGAATAAATTATTAATATTAAAATACCTACAGTGAAATAATAGTAAATGCTTATACACGTCTTTAAGATTAATGCATTTAAATTAATAGTAAAATTCCATGAAATTGAATTGAATAATCCTTATTTTTTATTGAATAACTGATAAAGAATTATTCAATTAAAATATGTAGGATTCAATTCATTTCATGGAATTTTACTATTAATTGAAATCTTTAAAAAAAAAAAAAAAGAAATGTGAGTATTAAAAACATTAATTGTTATTAATATCAAGTTGTTTTTGCAATGTAAATAAGAAACATTTAAACTTAACTCAGTAATATTCATGTATTGAATGAAAATTGTTTGAATGAATAGTTTAAGTCACACTTAAGTTATATGATCAATTAAATGTTTCCAAAACCATAGAAACTGTAAAATGAATTCTACAAACAGGAACACACAGCACTCATCACAGTGATTTTCAATTTTTTTTATTAAATGCTCTAAGCACTTTCTAAGAATAGTAAATATTAATACAAAATAATAATATAGAAAGAAAAATATAGATAGAATTCTGACAATATATACATAATGCAATCTCACACCGAATAATAAAATCAAAACATAAATACTAATGTTAAATATTACTTTGGGGCAAAATATCAGGAAATATCATTCATTTCTTTTCTTCTGTCACCCATTTCTGTTTTTCCACCCTCCACAATTCTCTCAATGGTCTCATGAGTCAGGGGTGTAGTCAGAGCAGGTGCTGCTGGGTTTACAACTGCAGGTTTCATTGTTATCCTGGTACACTGGTCGTTTCACGACCCTCTGTCAAGAAGTAGACAGAGGGTTGCTGTCTTTCAAAGAGTTTCTCTGGAGTTGTGTTTAATGAAGAACTGGAGTTTGGCCAGGTGTTTGACATACTTTGAAATGTGCAGTTGTGGTCGGATGGAGCATGCTGTTGGGATCAATTCAGGAGTTGTGGACCATTGCTACATATTCCTGATCCACAAGCTTAAAGGGTTGTTCACCCCAAAATAAAAAAAATTGTGTCATTAATTACTTGTTCCAAACCTGTGAGACCTTAGTTCATCTTTGAAAACAGATATTTTTGATAAACTGCAGAAAGTTAGTAAAGGCCCAGAAAGTTAGTAAAGACTAGAGGTGTGTCCGAAGCCGAATACCTTATTATTACAAACAGCTGCGTTCTATCTCTGGCGTCTCTCAGAAACAAACAGCTCACTGTTAAGAATAGCCCAATAATCAATATACTATTATATTATATAGCCTATTTATACACATTTTCTAAAAGGCTTACACATTTGCTCTTTTATCCGTGTTAGTGAAGTGACTCATTTAATGGTAAAGATAACACTTTTGCCAAATGAAAATGTGTGCCTTTCATTCGGGTGTTTGAAAATTATGATCACTAACCTAAATCTGGAAGCACTGTCAATACGAGGCTATTGGCTCCGACAGTTAGAGGATATTTAAATAGGCTAAATGCTATAATCAGGAAATATCTGTTATACAAGGCATATTGTTCAGTGGTAAAACAGAAGGTTGTAAACTTCCAGTTTTATCCGAATACAGATACAAATAATTTTGAGATTGTTACAGTGGTTCAACCTTTGTTTTATGAAGTGACAAGAATACTTTGTGCACAAAAAAAAAAAAATAAATAACGTCAGAGACTGACAGGAGAGTTGTTGAGTAAAGTCATTATTTTTGTTGTTGTTTTTATTTGTGCACAAAAAGTTCTCGTCAATTCACAAAATTAAGGTTGAACCACTGCAGTCACGTGGACTATTTTAAAGATGTCTTTACTACCTTCTGGGCCTTGAAAGTGGTCATTGTGTTGCTGTCTATAGGGGGTCAGAAAGCTCTCATATTTCATCAAAAATTATGAAAATTATTTGTGTTCTGAAGATGAATGAAGGTCTTACGGGTTTGGAACGATATGAGGGGAATTAATGACAGAAATTTCATTTTTGTGTGAAACCTTTAAGCATGTCCTTCTTCCCACATGGTGTTTATTAAGAAATTGTCATGGCCTCCTTCATTGTAGATATCCAGTGTTTGTGGTCCAGCACAAACACCTGCCACCAATCTTCACAGGTCCAGTACGGCTGCTCCAGGTGAGGCCAGCATGGGCAGATTGGTTTATGTAGTTCCTACACAGAGAAAAATGATTAATTGATTTCTGCATTCTGAAAATTTGTAACAGCATTTGCATGTCTGTCAAAGCTTACCTGGCTCTGACGAGGATCCCGTGGGCTATCATGAGATGAGGACAGCGAGCTCAGGAGTGTACCAGTGATTTCTGCAAAAAGTTACATTTAGTTTTATGTATACGAGATGCAAAAATTATTTCCATTAAATTTATTCAGCTTATTATTTTATTAATTATAGATTATTAGATATTATTTATTAATTTTTATAATTAATCTTGAATATATATTATTTCTTTACATGTTATATATATATATATATATAGATATATATATATATATATATTCTCTGATTCTCCGACCTAGACATACACCAACTATGACAAAATGGATAAGTCCGTTTGACCTTTTCTTATTAGCCAAATCATAAGTTTAAGAGGATGTAAGTTTCCTGTATATATATATATTATGTTGCTTATTTTGCTCTTCACTTCTGCTTCTTCTCCTGTTCTTCTCTTCTACCTCTCCTTTTATTCTGCAAATATTTACTTCTTTGTCTTCTTTCTCTAAACTCTGATCTTTACAATAGTCATCTCATTGCATGAGTATAATAAGGAACAAGGGATTTTGTAAATGATGTGTTCATCTGTCAGATTTTACCTTGTCTGACTGAAACTCGGAATGGGCACCATGAAATAAGTAGAAAGAAGGTACAGGTAGCATGCCAGAGAGGTCCCTTGGAACACAAACTGCTTTTCAGGGAAAAACATGACATTTTTGTGCATGTTGACCTGCAAGACAGAAAAAGCAATATTGCATGTTTTATATTTATGTCTGTATGTACATACATACATATATGTACATTTCTGTCACGGAGACGAACTCCGTGATTCCCTCCTCTGGCCATCGGAGGGAACCATCACCCGAATATTAGCACACACACTCACCCACACTACATTTCCCATAAGCCCGTACCTTGGACTGATTACACCTGCAGCTGAATCACATACCCGGACTATAAAGACTGCCATATCCACCTGTCAGACGTCGAAGTCTTGTTTTGCCGTGGTGACAATTCCGAGCGTTGTCCTGTTTGATTACTTGTTGCTGTCTGCCTGTATACGTCTACGATCCTTTGCCGCCTACCTCTGACGTCTGCCTGTTTTCCCTTTCTGTGAGTGTTATCTGCCAGCCCTGACTTACTGCCTGTCTGACCACGATTCTGCCTGTTCCTCACATACCAGTTTGCTCCTGTCTGACCCTGCCTGTATTACTACGATTCTTCTAATAAAGCATGCAAATGGATCAATGCCCGAGTGATGATTCGTTACAGAAGACTTCGCCAGAACAAGATCCAGCTGCTTTTACCCACCTGTGTGCTACGATGTCTGCTCAGGCCAGCCAGCGCCGCCCATCAACACCAACTTAATCGCCTCACTTCCATCACGGAGGAACTAGTTAAGGCACTACAGAGACTGCAGATACCCGCGCCAGCGGCGCCCTCTCCCCCCGCCGCGGCCGCCATTAACCACGCGGCAGGAACGCCGTCGCCTAGCAACCCTCGTCTCTCACTGCCAGAAAAGTTTGACGGTGATCCAGCCAAGTGCAAGGGCTTTATCCTCCAGTGCTCCCTCTTCATTAATCAACAACCAGCTTTATATCCCACGGAGACCAGTAAGATTGCTTTTGTTTGTTCTCTGCTTACTGGTAAGGCACTAGAGTGGATAACTGCCATATGGGGGAGAATGGGTCCACCTTTTCCACGTTCGATTACTTTATGCAGCAGTTTAAAGCGGTGTTCGACCACCCGAGTGATGGGAAGGGAGCGGGTGATCGACTGATGGAGCTGTCACAGGGCAGAAGACGGCGGCTGAGTATGCCCTGGCATTCCGCACTCTCGCCGCTCAAACCAACTGGGTGAGTGATACCCTGAAAGTTTGTTTTAGACGCGGATTGTCTCATGAATTACAGTCAGAGCTGGCATGTCGAGATGAGGGGAAGAGCTTGGACCAGTATATTGAACTCGCCATTCACGTGGACAACCTGATTCGAGCTCGCAAGTCTGGCCAGAGACGTAATGTCCGCCCCATTCAGCCGACAGAAGCAGAAACTCCAGAACCCATGCAAATCAACGCATACCACATCTCCGAGGAGGAGAGGAATCGCCGCCTGACTAATAGACTTTGTTTGTACTGTGGCAGTCCCGGTCATGTTCGTAACTTGTCCCGTCCGCACTCGTCCTGAAAGTCAGCGCATGGTGAGTGAATCCAATCCCTATTATCACTCAGATTTAACTGTCCGTACCTATAACCCTCCAGATTCAGAACACTCAAATGAATACCACGGCTTTACTGGATTCAGGGGCTGCGGGGAACTTCATTTCCCAAGCGTTCGCACAGCTACACAACATTCCTCTAATAGAATGTTCTTCTCCCCTCACAGTGGAAGCCATAGACGGGCGACCCCTGGGCTCCGGACGAGTCAACACCATCACCCAACCCTTAACCATGCAAACTGGCATATTGCACACAG
>JAOTNS010004086.1:0-68165 GCA_028476615.1 Culter alburnus | reverse complement strand
GGAAAGCGGGAGGAAGCAGTGACCGGTCACCTGCCACGCCAGGGGTGCGCCGCGCCTACCTCAAGACGAGGGACGGCAGGGTGGTTCGTCCACTGTGTGGACTCCGGGACTGAGTGTGCGTGCACAACGAGATACGAAGGGTTGGCCGGCGCTGGTGCGCCCCTCCTCCCTAAATTTTCTGTCCTCGCGAGGGAGCTCATTTGTGTGCATCTGTGTGAAACACGCATAGGAAAAAGAACGACAGAAAAACGGCTCCCCTCAGCCGCGACTCGGCTCCCATCGTTCATGTTTATGAGAGCCGTTCAAAAGAATCAGTTCGTTCGCGAACGTCACAACTCTAGTGGCTACATGAAATAAATCTATGTTGTTCTCAACAAGCTTTAACTGTGCTAAAGCCAGTGATGAGAAGTTCTTTGTAGCATATGCACACATATCAGGATAATCAAAAAAACTTCAGAATTTTTAGCATGTGGACTGGGTTGTAAAATCTCATCTCGGCCGACCGGTCTGCAAAAGATGAGCCCACTTGACAACTTTGCGGCCTGGCCGAAACTAAGCAGAGATGTCCACTTCCAGCTCTTGGGACATCAAAGGGTCACTCATGTGGACCACGGACCAGATCACATTCCAACACACACACAAACACAGACACATACAGAAACACACAAACATTCATTTTTGACTGTATATGTAAAATACAACTATGCCAAAATACCCATCATGTATTTCGAGCGTATGCATGTTTCCTAGTGTTTAAATGAGTGTATTTGTGCTAGTGTGCATTTTAATGATGGAATTTTGTCTGTAAACCATAACTTCTTTTATATGCCTTTCTGATCTATCGAGTTTGATCTCTCCGTAAAGCTCCGGACTCGAGCTATTCACTGAGATATGTCACATAGCTGACAAATGCATTTTTCTATGTGTTTAATGATACTGTGAAGAAAGTACTCCATCTCGAAATCTGAGCTGATAGTCATAAATTCAGCTAGGAGACCAAACAAGAAACTTTGCCCGCCAAATAGTGCTGCGCAGCTATTGGCCGCTACAATTCAGGAGGTGTGTTAGCTTGGGTTTCCATAAAAACAACGACACACACCTTTTCCGTTGTCTCCCGATTGTCTCTCGACTGCCCCTGAACTGCCTCAGGCGACAGCGCTGCCATCACGCGCTCTCCTTCCGGGACGACCATCTCCTTGGACTCTCTCTCTCTTCTCTCTTCTCTGTCATCTTACGCGTCAGTTAAACCACGTTTGAAAACCCCCGCCGAGAAACCCTCTCGGAAAGGACCAACCAAGCCAGGCGCATTGAAACTCTGCTGCACCGACTTGAACCATAAGCAAGTATTATAATTTCTCTAAAATTTGTTTAAACTGATTTCTGTGCTGGACTTTCAAAGGGGTTAACTGTTGCAATTTGCCATTCTTTGACCATCCTCCCTGTCCTGTCTCTACAATCCCTTTGTATATATTTGTATATTCTTCTGTATTCTGTATTTAGACATATAACCTCTGTAGTCATAGTTTGCATATATTAAACACATTATTCATGCTCGATTGTTCTTTTTGCTCATTTCAACAAAAGCCAGGTCACTTTAAAGTTTCGATCCTATATCCTTGCTTTACGTTTGGATGCTAGAATAGGAAGTCTTTCTCGTGGCCAGAGGAAAGACCCTCCTTTAATAACATTCTGAGGAGCTGCAGTTTTCGGGACAAACGAACAGTTTCTCTAAATAATTATTAAACCAAACTAAGCATATGTAATTGATTATAATTCGTTGTAATTAATTCACCATATATGGTTAATTCCCCTTGGGTCGGTATATGCATATATATAATTATTCATAAAGCTTTATGAATTATTATATTCATATTCCACCCATAAATTGATTAATACTGTAAAATCGTTACAGATATTTTGGTGGAGTAACGCGGGGAACGTTTAAACTTGGTTTTTGGTGAACGAGCAATGTAGAATAATTTGTGTGTGATTTTAATGTGTATGCGCCCTTTATTCAGTGAGATAAGACGCACGCGTCCTCACTTTGAAGATACGTTAACAAGCTGCTTTGTGTCTAAAAACACGGTAGTAAATTGTTGAATGTGAAATAATACTGCATTGATATTCAGACTCGTATGCAAGAGGGCGACAATCTTTTGCAATACAGTTTGAATATTAATTTTCGCTTGAATAAATGAATTGAATCGTATTCAGCACATTTAGAGAGTCGTGGCGAGATTCCTGCGTCTCTTTCAAAAGGCCTTATCTGCCGCTATTATATCTGAATTACTTGTGTCGTCCAATAATTCAAAATAGCTGGCTCGCTCCTTGGTGACTCCGTTGGTTTAGCTACCCAACCCACGTGACCGTTACAGATGTAATCGGAAAAGCAGTCCATCTGATTTATCGATTGAAGTGTAAAAATTTGGAGCTTACATCGACATCCTGATCCAATGTTGATTAGTAACAGCGGCGAAGCAATCCCGCAAAGTTACATATTCGCGTGCATTAAAGTTTGCACAAAAGGGACTGATTCCCAAAGTTGTGTACCCGTGAGTAAAACGGTACATATATATTTATGTCGGGTAAACTGGCACCAAAGAATCCGCTGAGGTTCTAACTGTTGTAATCGTGATCGTGCAGTTAAAACAGCCGTAAAGGGTCAGAACCCCACAAGCGCGCTCGTTTTTATATCACAAATTAAATAAGGTGATATTAAATAATATTCTTTTCCTGTGTTCACAGATTTACTCTAGTCTATTTTTTTTATTTTATTCTACTTTGTTTTATTTCTTTATTCCCTTTTGTCTTTTCTCTCTCTTTCTCTCGAGTTATCTTCTTAGTTTTTATTTTTACTTTGGAAATTCGTTCCTTTTTATCACTTAATGTTGTATTTTATTCACTCTTAGTTCTGGGTCCTGTTTGTTATTGGCTGGCAATAACATTCACGCACACCCAAGCCTCCCTTATTTCATACACTTAGTTTAAATTCAATTAAATAACATTTAATTGAAATTTAAAATTAAGTAGTGTCAATCAGTTGGCATTTTGCTCATCCAGAAGCAATTCCCTTCAGGGAAGCTCACAAATAGGGAAGGCTTTCTCCTCTCTTTTCCCATTCTGTTATTCTATGCACTTATTTAAATTCAGTTGAACAGAGTTTAATTTGAATTTGAGTCTTCCTTTTCTCCCTTTTCCCATTCCATTATTCCATGCACTTGTTTGAATTCAATTAGACAGAGTTTAATTCGAATTTGAATCAAGTGCATCTGAATTATTTTGTTTTTTTCTTTACCCCTTCTGCTCCTTTCCGTTATAGTTTAGCTAGTTCATTCTGACTGTCATTTTAGGCTCATTTTCTTTTGTCCTACACACTTAGTTATTTAAATGTGGAGCGTAGAGAACTGTTGGAAAAGGTATCCAGAGAAGAACTGACTGGAAAACTCCAACACAGCGAAGCTCCCCTAGCCAAAGCATAGACTAAGCTGAAAGACAGACACACCAAAGCCATGGCCTGTGAAAATCATCTCAAACAGGCCCAGAAAGGAGTTATGGCTCCGAAACAACAAAGAGACTATGTGAATGAACTTGACACTGGTTAGAGTACTGAAAAGTGGCCTGGGGGGGGGGGGGGAACACACATCACCGAGTTTCCCCTAACCAGTCAAGAAGCCCTAATTCCAAATGGGGTTAAAAGTCCACTGCCCAAAACGTCCAGCGGCCAAGAAACTTTGCCAGCAGCTGTCACATCCAACTGCCAGCACCTGCGACAGGCTCTGATCCAAAAGCTTTCTGACCCTGCATCAGATCAAGGGCTCCCTGCTGCCATGGACCTAAAACGGGGCAGACTGAAAAACCCATACACTTGCTACAGCCGAATGCAAAGAGGGTACTACGGAGCACGTAACCAGCCAACAATGGAGGAAGATTTCATCTTCAAAACTCTGTTTCTCCGAGCTGCACCCTGCGGTGAGTGATCATCTGGCAGCCTTGGCCTGCTCACGCAGTATGTCTACTCGGCAGCTGAGAGACTTGGGCCACCAAGCTCACGCCAAGCAGAGGACTGCTCTTGAAAAGACTGTAGAAAATCCAACCAGTTACCCAGGCTCCGATCACTGCCCAGAAACCTGTCCTTACCTTTTTGAAAGACTGAGAAATGAAGCTGAAAGACAAAATCAGACTCTCAAGTCACAAAGATGTGAGCTGAATGTGCAGTCGCACAGTCCAAATGAGGTCCACCTTGAACACACAGCTCCCATGCACCACACCATTGGTCGAGTGAGCCTGGTACCTCCTGTGTGCATAGCGCAAATGGACACATTTCCCTGTTTCATCCACAAAGACCCGCTAGACTGTTTTGAGCCCTTATTGAACGCCAGACCGCTGAAAAAAATCTGGGCTCAAGTATGTGAACTTCTGCCTTCCCAGTCACCCAGACCACCTGAGCTAGACGGTCAGGTCACAGAGGTCGCGGGAAATCTCACAGCTAGCCGCGGGAACCCTGTCTCAGAGCAAAGTTCAAAGTCGCTACCTTGCACACTTCAACTCACCATAGACTGTAACTCCTTCTGCTCCAAGATCATGACACTCACAGCTGAATGATGTAACTACAACAGACATTATTCTCACACTGTGGGCAGACAACTTCAGCCACACACTGCTCAGTGCTCTCACTGAAGGAACACCGGGCCTCCCCTGTGTCAACAAGCAAACACACTTCCCACTAGACTTTCGTCTGCCAACCATGACGACTGTCAAGGACACCTGCGTTTTGAACTTGAAATGGAATGACCTGAGTCTAACCCATCACTTCCTGGACTTTCCAGACTTTCTGACACACTCTAAAGCTCATATGGACAGTGCAAATAAGTTGTTGTGGGCCCCAAGGACGGTACAGCCCCCTGTTGTTCTTGTCAACACCACCAACTTCCTGTCAGGCCAGACCATCCAACAGGTCTGCATCCTGATCAACATACAGGAACCTGTAGTACCACCTTACACCAAAGGGGGTGCTGTTTCGCTTACAGGAAACTGTAGTACCACCTTACACCAAAGGGGTGCTGTTGGATCAACACAGGAAACTGTAGTACCATCTACACCAAAGGGGGTGCTGTTTGGCTCCACACACAGGAAACGGTAGTACCACCTTACACCAAAGGGGGTGCTGTTTGGCTCAACAGGCAATGTGGTCAAACCCTAAGCCACATGCTGGGCTCCTTCACATTTTCACCTGAAGACGTGGAACTCGGACTCACTCTAAAAGCCACACCCCTAACTGAATTGTCACCCTATGTAGTTCACAGTTGGCTCAACGAATGCATGGTCACAGACATCAGCATTCCCAAAGCCTACCATCTAGAATGGATAATGGACCACGGCCCCTATGACTTTGAACTCAGGTTAACAGTCATTAATTTAATACCAGCTGCCATGGTCCCAGAAGGAAGCTTAAGCAATACAAGTTTCACAGCATCCTTCAAGAGCATCTCCGTCACTTCCATCAAACTGGTACCCACAGAACAGGTGCGCAGAACGGAGCTGATGGAGGACCAACACCTCGCTGTACCCACAGTCGCTAACCAGCCTGCCTGTGAAATCCGGAAAGCGCTGCACCTCTGACAGCCAATCTGACAGCCGACACCACAACAGAGGAGCCATTCCCAAGGTTTGAGTCTAAAGGCCAACAGATTCAGAAAGATCTGAAGAATGATGCAGACTGTCAAAAACTTCAACAGTTCCTGAACGAATCCAGAGTGTCATTTGCCAAAGACTCTTTAGACTGTGGCCTCACTAACTTTCATACCATGTGTGTTTCCACACACCCAAACACTCCTCCCACCTGCATCAGACAGTACAATGGTCCTATTGCCTCATGAACCTGCAGGAAACTATTTGTTTCATGGAGAAAAAGGTGTTAGCTGCCCATGCAACAGCACCTATTCCACCCCCATCTGGCCCATTGTCAAACCAGACAGCAAGTGGCGACCCACCATCGACTTCAGGAAGTCAAACCAGCAAGTGCCACTGCCACGACGTGTCAGAAAGCACAAGTCTGCACGGAGCGGAGATTCAGCTGCCTGCCAAAACTGCTATAACAGCACACCAGCGTTGACACTTAAGATAAAGGTACCCCAACAACAGCAACCAACCTGGCACAGGTACCTCAAAGAGAATGCATGCCAAGGAATGCCCATGGCCTACGTCGATAGACGTTTCTACATCCATGAGGGCATCCTACAGGCAAATGCAGGGGTACGATGGTTAAGCAATCAACTCTGCCAACCACAGAACAGCAGGTGGGGTCCCCAGTCATGTCAGTATGGTGAAGCAACAGCTACCCTCAAAACCCTTCACGTCTCCTCAGCTCATAACCTCAGAGAACTCATTTGCACAGACTCACACTATGCCAGACGTGGTTTCAAATGCCATCTTCTGAGCTGGAAACAGACTGGTTTCAAAACTGAACACAACATGCCGGTGAAACATCAACACATGTTCCAAACACGTGATGACACCACCCAAACACACAACACGTTTGTTTACTGGGAAAAGGTGAAAAGACGTTCAAAGCAACCAGGGCATGGCAAAGGCGCAAACGTCCAAACTACTGCCCGTGCCAAGACTGGCACACCACACGGCAACCTACGGGTACCCCCACCCCAGTCACCCACCCTTAGTGTGGCAACAACAACCTGCAGCCAGCGGACTGTTCCTGCAACATTTCCCGCCTTACTGCCACTGCCACTGACAACCAAACTTGCCAACACTTCCATGCGAAATGTTTTGCACCACCACTCATACCCCTCCAACCTCCCGTTCATGGCATCTGATCCCACGGCGGCCCCTAGCTACAAACGACTGCACGAGACCAACCACATGCTGCGTGTGGGAGTGAACTTTCTAAAGTATGTCCCTGATTGATGTCCTCACAGTGCCAAAGCTTGTACTGCCACAGGGCCAAAAAGGGGGTGAACTGATATACACCCACGACACACCATGTGCCAGAGACCATGGCACCAGAACTATTTATGAGACTTTGAAACAAGTGGCGCACTGGCCCAGCATGCAGCAAGATGTGGCAGAGTATGCCAGAAGATGTCAAGTTTGCTGTCAAGTCCAAACTGCAAACGCAAATCACAGAGCTCCACTGCAACGCAAAGGAGTCACGTTTCCATGGTCAGTTGACCAGAAAGACTGGACTGTAGAACGTCCTCTGATGCTCATGGCCATCACAGACACCATACAGGAGTCCACTCAGGTGTTCCCCACGGAACTACTGACAGCACGGCAGGTGCCACTGCCGTTGCACCTGTACCAACCAGGAGACTCGAGTCTCATCACAACCTACTCCACTCATCAGCATCTCAACAAGCTCCGCCTACATTGGAGAGAACAACTCGCAACACAGAGCCAAACCCTGCAAACCATCTGCAAAACCTGGAAAGGTATTGTGGTGGTTCTCTGTACTCACAGTTTCCTGCAGATCCAAACAGCGAACTCAATGAAGCAGCTGTTTACAGTCTTCCAAAATGACTTTGCCCAAAATCAGCTGGTCATAGCTCTGATGACAGACCTGTTGCGAGAAGTTAGCTTCTCTATGGACAGAGTAGCTATGAATAGGATCCCTCAGTATCCTACACAAACTGTGCTGGACCTTGCTACTGGCAGACCCACCAGGACTGTTCCAGCCCACCTCGCGGACTCCCTGAGTGCTGCCATCCTACTGCATGTCGACCCCGAGCAGAATGAGGTGGCCGTCCTTCTCAATCTACCCAGCGGTGAACAAGATAACATCTCCAGACCCAAGGACAAGGTCAATGTCAGGTGGTGGCAACGTAACACCCATGCCAAGAAACACACCTCAGTTGTGGTAGCCTACCACAACAGCAACCCACGGCTGTGCCTGGCTCCCCACTGTTGCAGGTGTAGTTTCACCAAAGACTTTCAGTACTTCTGCCCAAACCAGCTCTTCCTCAGAAACCACACCGAAGGAATGGGCCGGCTGCAGCCCATAACCAGCGACACACGCTGCCCTGCCGAGGCCAAGCCTCGCACCCCAGTCATCGGAACCCAAGCCAAGATTGTGGGTGATCGACTGCTCGTCCACACCCCCACTCATGCTGCCACCCTAACCTACAATCAGCACAACACCGCCACTCGGGTCAGCCTGCCCAATCCAAGTAAGTGGATCCAGGTACCCCTGGGTTCCATCCTTCACCGCAGCAATCTGGCAGTGTACTGTCTCTCAAGCAAAGAGGACCAGTCAGAACCGGAAATCCCATCCTCCTCCAGGAATCACCATCACACCTTAGATCCAGGACTGGAACTGAGGATTGACAAAGGGGGGTCCCAGCTAAGTGACAGTACTCCCATCGATGCAGCCCTCCAGGCACTCTCCCGACTGCCTGTCCTGACCAGCTCACCTAGAGCCCAAGCTTGGACTGCTGCCAACACAGCCCTTGGCCTCTCCATGGCAATCAAGTATACACTCGCCCTGGGCCTCGCCTTCATCCTATTCAAAGGGATCAAAGGGATGCAAGAGTCCATGGACAAGTGCCTATCTGCCCTTCCTCAAGGACCAGTAGGAACCACCTGCTGCGTGACCATCCGGATCCATGTGCCATCGAACTTGGTTACCGTCCAACGAAGTCCGCACAGGAACTTTGTTGGCCGAAGGGGGGTCTGTAGCATATGCACACACGTATCAGGATGGTACTGCCTCAGGCGACAGCGCTGCCATCACGCGCTCTCCTTCCGGGACGACCATCTCCTTGGACTCTTTCTCTCTTCTCTGTCATCTTACACGTCAGTTAAACCTCGTTTGAAAACCCCACTGGAGAAACCCTCTTGGAAAGGACCAACCAAGCCAGGCGCATTGAAACTCTGCTGCACACCGACTTGAACCATAAGCAAGTATTATAATTTCTCTGAAATTTGTTTAAACTGATTTCTGTGCTGGCTTTCAAAGGGGTTAACTGTTGCAATTTGCCATTCTTTGACCATCCTCCCTGTCCTGTCTCTACGTTCCCTTTGTATATATTTTGTATATTCTTCTGTATTCTGTATTTAGACGTATAACCTCTGTAGTCGTAGTTTGCATATATTAAACACATTATTCATGCTCGATTGTTCTTTTTGCTCATTTCAACAAAAGCCAGGTCACTTTAACGTTTCGATCCTATATCCTTGCTGTAGGAGCCTAAATGCAGTTAGCTGATACATAATTTTAATTTATGCGTTAAATAGTAATTTACATGATTCATTTTTGTGGAGGAAATTGAAGGTAATATTTACAGTATTTACGGGTTTATGCAGTTAATATTTAGTAATGGAAGGAGTTAATTGTGTCATTTTCTAAAATGTGTATGGATAATTTAGAGTGCATATGACATTGGATATACTTTGGAAATAGAGGACTGTAATCGCATTTTTATCTTAATTGCATGTACCTTAATTGCTTGGATACTCTGACGAAAAAAAAAAAAAAAAAAAAAAAAAAAAAGAAGGGGAAGGCTTCCGTGTGGAACGGTCAGGCAAGCATAGAGTGGAGCCTCACAGTTTTTTGACCTTCTTTTCTCCCTCTCTCCTTTTCTTTTGTCGGTAATTAACCGTTGTTTTATGTAATATTCCTGTGCTGATGTTTTTTGATGCTAACTGAGTAAACGGATACGTTATTTTTTTCACGAGTGGTTCTGTGGATTTATTAATGTGGATTCTGACGAAGGGAGTGGACAAAGCGTCAAGCTAGGGCTTCATTCAGTGGGAAACCTACACTTGCTTTACGTTTGGATGCTAGAATAGGAAGTCTTTCTCGTGGCCAGAGGAAAGACCCTCCTTTTAATAACATTCTGAGGAGCTGCAGTTTGCGGGACAAACGTGTAATTGATATATGTAATATATGTAATTGATTATAATTCGTTGTAATTAATTCACCATATATGGTTAATTCCCCGTTGGGTCGGTATATGCATAATAATTATTCATAAAGCTTTATGAATTATTATATTCATATTCCACCCATAAATTGATTAATAACTGTAAAATCGTTACATAAGGGAGCCTCAGATGCGGAGCTGGCTCACTTTGTTGCTTGACAATAAAGTTAAAAGACCTGGAACTTCGACTCTGAGTTTTTCTGAGACCTGGAACTTCGACTCTGTGAGTTTTCTGAGACCTGAAACTTCGACTCTGCAAGTTTTCTTCGAGACCAGATCTGAAGAGACAAAGAAACATCAAAATCTGCCACGACAATGTCTGCTGAATCTGAAAGACCCTGTTCAGTTATGGGCTACCCCCCCTTTCCCTGGCTGTTGTCCACAGTCTGAGATGTTTGGTGGAGGGGGAGGGGCCCCAAACTGGTTATGCTGAGAAAACCAGGTCTCTGTCAGTGGAGATGTACTCCTCTGACTTAAGGTCTTTGAGGGCTTTGAGAAGTATATGCTGGATCTCTGTTCTCAGCATCCTTACTTTTTGTCCCTCTAGATTTCCTACTTCTATATTGACTACTCTGTTTTTGGCCATTCTCAGAGTTCTCTATCCTTCTTCTGTCTTGCCCTCTGTCATCCCACTGCATGCTCTCATTTCTGGGGGCATACCTGTGATTGTTATGTCCCCTGTAACCTGAGAACCTAGGCTCTCTGTGCTCTGCTGGAGATTGCTGCAATGAGCATAGCTTTTGGGGAAGTTCTGACTCTTCCATTTGAATGGGAGTCTTAGAGTCATGTCTAGATTCATGCACAGAAGCAAATGGCTCTCTGTCTTCCCTGCCTGTGCCTACCTTCTCACTGTCCCAGGCTCGCATGGCGAGCTGCCTCAGTTCTCCTGCAGACATGTTTTCAACATCTACCATGAGTATGAGTGGTTTCCTAACAGTGGGGTAAAGGTTACTTACAACAGGCTCTTAAACATTACATCCTGTTCTGCCCTAGGGTCATCTTTGCCAGCAAAATACATCTTCCTCAATCGCTCATAGTACTCTCTGGGAGACTCATGGCGGCCTTGCTTAATTCGGAAAGCTGAGAGGCGAGAGGCAGATGGGTTCTGATACAGAGTATACTCTACCAGAAGGGCTTTACACAATTCATCATAATTGTTAGCAATAGCTGGACTTTGTCTATCCATGAATCCATGTACCATCTGGGCTGTGGTCTTTCTCAGAAGAAAGACTTTGTCAGCCATGCTGGCCTCAGGAAAGTATGTCAAGGCTGCATTTACATCCTTTAAATACAACTCTATGTTGTTATCAGTAGTCTCAAGGTTAAAAACCTCTATGTCACGTGCTAACTCTCTAAGAATTTGCAGTCTGTTGCTAGATGTTAGCATGCTAGTGTATGGAGTTTCTTTTGTGTCTTTTTTATTCAAACAAACATATTGTGTTGAGAGTAAAACTAATTATTTTGTAATTAAAAATATATATATATTGCAAAAAAAGTCTTCTTAAGGCTCAAAAATAAAGAAATTGATAACAGAATTATTTGCAGTGCGTGTAAATCTTTGAAAACCTTTATCTTTCCTTGTGCACTTCGAGAACTTTTCATCCCAAACCCACACATTTTGCTCTCTTTTCTGCTGTCTTTTTTGCGGGTCAAAATATTTTGCTTGCGAGGTGAATAGGTTTGCAAGCTGAAAAGTTTTGCAAGTTGAAAAGTTTTGCGAATTGAAAAGTTTTGTTTGCACGTGAAGCTGTAGCTCAGTGGGCGGTCTCTACCAACCAGGATGAAAGGCATTTTTCTATTGGTCACCCTCGATTGAAGTGACAAGTTGGCCACGCCCACTATGGTTTCCCGCCGCTGCTGCTGCCACCGAGAAGATAAGAGAAGCGAGAATGGCGAGCAACAGGTCGTTTACTGGGTAAGATAACTAATTTAATATCATAAACGCAGTGACAAGTGAACTGAATGATTCTCTCTTCTTATGCTGTCCCATTTAAATACTTAACGTTGGCTAGACCAGTCTGTAGTTAGTGTTACCGTTGATTAGATTTTATTAACGTTAGCCAACACTAGCAGACAGAGCCACCATTAGTAACATTTGCCGTGTGGTCGATGTCCAGTGTTGCTAGCTGAGCTGACATTCATAATCACATTTGGATTTTCTCAGCGTAAAGGTTGAGAGGCACTATTTTCGATGTTCGTAGAGTTGGGCCTAGGTTCTGGGGTAAAAATATAGGCGTCCCGCGTGACGTCACGCCATTTGGAGCATAATTCTGAAAACTCTGGATCAAACATTGAGTTGATAGATTATTTAGCACAAGTGCATTGAGTCTGTTAACGAAACTGCATGTCTCTAGAACTCCAAAAGTTACATAGTACCTTTAAGTAAAGAAATAGTGATTGTGATTGTAATTTGTGATCAATTAACTGAATTTTGATTTAGTCAAAAACTGAGTGCACAGTTAAAATATATATGCTTCTGAATTTTATGTATTTGTTACATCAGCTAATTTTGTTTTTAAATGTTGTTTCTCTTTGCAGGACTACACAATGGCAGATTTTGCATAGGTCTGTGGATAGACTTGGTTGCATTGTTAATAGGCATCCCATTGACTTTGAATATCTCCAATTTGTTTGCTGTCAGGAGTTACAGTTTGTTCGAGCTGGAGCATCATATATAGACATACCCCAGGGTGTGGTGGATGCTCTAGAACAGTTAAATGAAGTTATTGCCAATTATCTTTCAAAGAGTGTTGTCCCTCCATTGTTGGACAATGTAGCTGTACCTGAATGGAGTGGAAGTGTGGGGCGTCCCAGACTAAACATACAAAAAGAAACTCTCCAAGATTTGCTCAGCATGCACTTACCTCTGGCCTCTTTGGCTGAAGTGCATGGCATTTCAAGATCAACCTTATACAGGCGAATGAAAGAGGAAAGTCTGTCGGTTAGGAGCAACTATTCTGATCTTTCTGATCATGAACTTGATCAGAAGGTTAGATCTATAAAGGGAAGAACACCTCATGCGGGATACAGGCTGGTGAAAGGGTCTCTACAAGCAATGGGACATCGAGTTACATGGAGAAGAGTAAAAATGTCTTTGCAGCGTGTGGATGGTGCAGGAGTACTTTCAAGGATGATCCAGCTGTCATGCGTCGCAAGACGTACATACTCTGTTCCTGCTCCTTTGTCTCTTGTCCATATAGACACGAATCATAAGTTGATAAGGTAATTTTTAATACTTTTATTTTTAATTAAATGTTAATAATAGCTTTACCATACGTTTGTCTTGTGTAATTTGTGATGTTGATGTTATATCGCTAAATCTCATTATACATACCAAAAGTTTGGGATCTGTAGATTTTTTTTAAAATATATTTTAGAAAAAAGTCTCTTGGCCTCATCAAAGCTGAATTTATTTGATCCAAAATACAGTTAAAACAATATTATTGTGAAATTATTACAATGTAAAATAACTTTTTTCTATGTGAATATATATATATATATATATATAGTAGTGTAATTTATTCCTGTGAACAAAGCAGAATTTTCAGCATAATTACTCCAGTCTTCAGTGTCACATGATCCTTCACAAATCATTATGAGTCGATGCTCAAGAAAAATTTCTTATCATTATTAATGTTGAAAACTTTTATGTACACATTTGTTTCAGTATTCTTTGATGAATAGAAAGTTCAAAAGAACAGTTAATTTGAAATAAAATCTTTTGTAACATTACACACTACTGTTCAAAAAAAGAAATTAATATTAATACACGGCAATGATGCATAAAATTTATCAAAATTGACAGTAAAGACATTTATAATGTAAAAAATATTTATATTTTAAATTGTCAAAGTATTTCACAATATTACTGTTTTTGCTATATTTTGAATCAAAGAAATGCAGAAGAGACTGATCATCAAATTCTTTTTTTTTATGTGTGATTACTGGCTTTTTTTTTTTATAGGTACAACATAGTGATTTTTGGGGCTGTTGATGGCTTTTCAAGGAAGGTGCATATTTATTAATCAACCCTTCATCATTTCTCTTGTATATCTTGCATATCAATATTATGCTGTTGTGTCCAACTCCTGAACAGATCTTTTACCTGGATGTTGCTGGGAATAACAAAGCCAAAACAGCTTTTGGGTTTTTCATGGATGGAGTAGAAAAAAATGGATGGCCATCAAGGTATGCACATTATACAGATTGATTTCTCACAAATTCTTTACAAAAATGGTCCCACTGATAATTAGGGATCTTATGACTACAGTTTTAAACATTTCATAAGGTATCCAGAAAAAGAGCCACATTATGTTACAAACCTTTTCTTTCAAAGGAACATTGTTAATAAAAGATCTGTATAAGATCCTTTTTCATATAAAAACTTTGTTTTTACCCTTTTTACAGATTTACTGTGAGCATAAATATTGTGAAGAAAAAGGTTTTTTGTAAGATACTCTTTTTACAGATTACTCATAGTACCCAGTCATAATCAGGTACTGGAACTGCCCGTGCTATAAAGATTGTTTGAGCCGAGTTTGGTGATGTGACTATCATGGATGTGCACATCGCAATATCGATGATAAAACAATACATTGGGCAGCCCTAGGTTGTAGATTTAAGGCTCTTGACTTGGAACCAACACACATAATACTTCTAATAATCAAAAACTGCTCTTTCTGACTGTTTTAGAGTACGAGCAGACCAAGGGGTTGAGAATGTAGACATAGCTCGGTGCATGTTTACTGTGCGAGGAACTGGCCGTGGCAGCTTTATTGCTGGCAAAAGCGTGCATAACCAGAGGTAATTAAATAGGAGAGCATGGTTAATGTATTTTTCTTATACTTTTTTTTTTGCACTTTTTTTTTTAAACCTTTTAAAATGCTTTGCCGTTTCTTACACTTTTCTCTGCCTTAGAGTGGAACGGCTATGGAGAGATGTTTGGACTGCTGTAACATCAAGTTACTACAATGTTCTCCACAGCTTGGAAAAGGAGGGGTTAATTGACCTGTCTAATGCTGTTCACCTATTCTGTGTGAGATATGTTTTCATCCCCAGAATACACACAGATTTGCAGCATTTCATAGAGATGTGGAACTGTCATCCCTTGCGAACGGAGGGAAATTTGTCACCGAATCAGCTTTGGAATATTGGGATGTTGCAAGCACCTGTGTCAGAGCCTGATTTTGCAGAGGTATGCATTACTTCAGATAGATAAAACATACTGCCTTATGGTACTTTGTAAGGTGATTGTTCTTGTAATCAATGCCTGTCACTCCCTCCACCCAGATTTTGCAAGCAGAGGAATTATTCTTCCAGAATCCACAGAGTGTTGACTCTGAACATGGAGTCATTGTCCCAGAGATACCTTGCCCCTTGTCACCTGAAGATTTTGCTACTTTACAGAATCAAGTGAACCCCAGCGTTGAGTCCACTTGTTTTGGCTATGACATCTACGTACAAGCATGTCAATTAACTTTAAATCTAATGTTATAAATATATAAAGCCTAGGCGTGTTCGTTCATGCTTTCTCTCGATCGCGATTTGAACTCTCTGTAGTGAACTGAGCTCTTTGTAGTGGAACGAGTTTTCTGTAGCGGACTGATTTATTGTTTGTTTATATTTATCACATTGTACATAGCGCACATTCTTGTTATTTTACTGGATCTAGTGGCTTTGGCTTTTATGTGAATACAAATCCAGTAATTTTTCTCTTCCAAATATTGTTTGTCATGTTCTTCCACCTCACTTCACATCCAGCAGCATATTAATATATAAATGTTACGGTACATTCCCTACTTTTAAAGTTCGTAACAGTATATGTATGAAAAAAGGGCTCCTGCTGTATGGTTTGTCTTAAATGTAATTTATTAAGTTGATTTTAATTTAAGTATTTTGCCTTAATGAGAAAAAAACGACAAAAATAAATTATGCAATAAGAAACTTATTTTTTTATTAGAACTTGTTTGTGGCTCCCACAAGAAATTGGCTGATATATTTTCTTTTTTTTTTAAATGTAAGGGGAAATAATATAAATTTGTATTTGGTGTACATGCATTTAAAGGGTTAGTTCACCCAAAAATGTAAATTATGTTGTTGATTACTCACCCTCTTGTTGTTCCAAACCTGTAAGACTTTTGTTCATCTTCAGAACACAAATGAATATGTTTTTATTGAAGTCTGAGATATTTCTGTCCCTCCATTGACAGCAACACAACTACCACTTTGACGTTTCAGAAAGACTGCAAAATATCCATATTCAAAATAAATATCCAAAATTTCATATCCCCAATTGAGTAGTTTACTCCAAATTCATATGGATTAGTTTTTATCTCTTTATTAACTTTTTGAAGCGTTCAAAGTGGTAGTTGTGTAGCTGTCAATGGAGGGAAAGAAATCTCTCAGATTTCAATAAAAACATATTCATTTGTGTTCCGAAAATGAACGAAGTCTTGCAGGTTTGAAAAAACATGAAGTTGAGTAATCAATGACAGAATTTACATCTTTGGATGAACTACCCCTTTAAAAATTTTACAAAGAATAACGCAATTAAAGAGAATGCTTTGATATACATTACACTCTGTCAAAGCTTGCCCCATATGTAACAGCAGTTTGCATGAGTGTTTTGAAAGACTCGTAATCTACCATATGGACTACAGGAAATGTTATGGTATTGGTGCAAGCACTGACAATTGGGTAACACACAGTGTGGTTTGGCATGTGCTGTAGACAGCAATGGTCAAATTTAAACACTATATTAAACTTCTCCCTTTCTGACACAAGCAGATGCCTGTGAGCTTGCCCAGTCATCCACTGCATTATCTTTGGCACAGACAAGTTTTCTCCTGCTGCTGCATCTTCTGGTTGTGTGTCTTCAGAAGAAATAAAGAGATGTAATGAGAATTAATGTTTTAGTTTATTTATACTCTTTTACATTGGGAACTACAGTAGCATATTTACACCTGGTTATCAAATAACATAGCACATTATAAAACATTTTAAGTCCATACCTTCAAGTTCAAGTAGGAAATCTTGAAAGAATTCCATGATTTTTGACTCTTTCACTTGTTTAATCGAACCAATTGGGCTCATCTCTGGGGCCAGGTGGGATAAAATGTAATGGGAGTCAACCTAAACACCAAAAAGAAAAGCATAAAAATGTATTTTAACATTTGTAATTTGTGACAATACAAAAAAAAAACCTAAAATGCTCAAAACAGAATTTCTACATACTTTGTCATCATATCCAATGACAAAGAGATCATGACACTCCTGTGGCTTTTTCTGCATGACTTTGATTAGATCGTATATCTCAAGGCCCACACGCAGTTGTTGCAGCATTGGGATGCGTTTTTGTAGTAATATGTAGAGCAAGAGCTCTGGCAAAACAAGAATAAAGACAAAAATAAAACATTAAAATGCTTCAAATTTAAAAACAGGGCATTCAAAACAAATTATACAATTTATTTACATAATTTAAATGAATTCCTTTTTGTTTAAAGAACAATTATAATGTATGAGTCTGTATATATAGAAAGACCTATGAGAAAGACTCATAGCTCCCATCAAACAAGTCTATAATTGCGAGTGTGATATGCAAGTAATAAGGTACGAGAGGATGTGCTGTATCGTGAATAAGGGCGTTGTTAAGTGCCTGCAACCCCTTCAGCCGTGACTTATTCCTGATACAGCACAGCCTCTCGTACCTTATTGCTTTTAGAAAACGGTTTCCACACAATACAAATATTAAAGCAGAAAAATATTTATCTATGCAACTACTATCATGAAGTAAAATCACTTAAAGCCTTCCTTCCGCTGGAAAAAATAGTTCCTGATCATAAACCGCAACAGAAGTTGCATACATTATTTCACCAATAGATGGCGGCAAAGATTGTCTTATTGAGTGAGTCAGTCAGTAGAGAAGACTTTTATATTGAAAGGACTCAAACGTGTGATCACAGAGAAGGAAGACGCAACTGACAGATGACTATAGGCACAGAAAACTCCATGACTGTTAAATGGACAAGATATCACAGTGGACTGATTTTTTTTAAAATTATGAATATAGGACTGACCTGAAGGAAAATGCTATGTCTAATGTAAATGCAGGTACCCTTGCTTACTCGATCTCTCACAATACTCTAGCTTCAATGGAACAATATCAATGAGATCAAACATGTTTTTAAGTTGCTATGTGTGGTTGCTAGGGTGTTGTGTAGAGAAAAATGGAATCGTTGGGCGAAGCGGTCATAGCCGTGTTTTATCGTGAATAAAACAGCTATTGACCAATCAGAATCTAAGACTAGAACTGACCGTTTTATAATGCTCAATTTCATCTGCTTTAAAATGTACCATATTACAACTCAGCAGGCATTGTAATTCTGTTAAGTGTTGATACTTATGTAAATGAACCATAACCTTTTTTCTCAGTGCTGAGTCTGACATACCTCAATATGCTTTCCTTGTGGTCAGTGTTGATCGGTCCAGTGTAGCCACAGTCCAGGATTTCTTTTGTGAAGTTGGACAGGTCAGATGCATCTTCAATCTACAAGTAAAATTTTACCTTTAATAAATATTAAACTGCATGATTCACTGCTGATTTTTAAAGCAAAACCAATTTGTCAGTGGCTTTATAACATGATAACAGCAAACTAATTTCCTTATGGATAGAGAACTTGTATCTAATGAAATGAAGTCAACCAGACCTACCATTTTGATTAGTGGTGATATCTCTGTGTCATGTACACCATCCCTTTTGATGTTACCGGTAACAAGGTATTCGTAACACCACTCTTGCATAAACCGTGGTGGCGGTCCTCCTTGCGCAATGCTCACAGCAAATATTTCACCTGCAACTCTAGAAATATATACTGTTTTATATATGGACAACAGTTCTTGGCACTAATATAGAGTTGTATACTTGTATAAATGTCTGTATATAGAAGAACTATTATGTTACTTCAAATAAAGAAAAGAAAAATACGTATTTACTTAGGCAAATTCAAACTTTTCTTTCTTCTACAGGATTTAAAAAAAAAATAATGTTTCATCTGACTTGGGTATATTATAAAATACAGTTGAGTTTTAAACCTCATTGATTTTTATTATGTGGACAAAAACAGCTGAAACTTTCTTCAAAATATCTTTTCTCCTGCAGAAGACATAAAAGTTTGGAATACCACCCTCATGGCATACCAAACTTTTCTTTCATCAATGATTTAGAAGGAATTGTTTGAATATAAAGTTAACCCAAAATCCAATGGCAAGACACATACTTGAACAGCTCATTGTCCAGATCATTGAGGGAGTACTTCGGTGTTTTTCCTTTCTTCGCATCACCTTCAAAGAGACGTTTTTCAATGCCAGCAACCATTGCTAAATCCATAAAAAAAAGATTAAATATCATTAGGCTAGGCGGTTAGGGGCATTGAAAAAAAACAGTACAACTGTGATATTTCAGATACAGACTGTATTTTTAGAATAATGAAATCTAGGAATATTTTTTTTTTTTTAATTTTACATGTCAACTAAATGTATGATTAAAGCAAACTACCCACTGGACAGAAATTCTTTCCTCAGTGCCCCTGTGTCAACTCCTGGCTCTCCCAGGAAGATGATTTTCAAGGGATTGACTGGGCTTCCCATTTTTTGACGTTTCCACAGCTTCAGACCTCTCTCAACCATGTTGTCTCGTGACACACAGATTTCAAAGGTCTTTGTGGTATTTATCTGTGCTGCTGCATGACGAATCACATCCTCCTCACTGAATTAAATATATATATCCTTTGCAATTTACTTTAAGAGCAATGATAATTTACAGAAGCAATGAACATAGTCAGATAGGTTACCATGAGATATGATCCAAATCAGAGCAGGGTATTTTTTCTGGCACTCCATCTGGACTAATGTAAAAAAAAAAAAAAAAAAAAAATTATATAACCATTCATGTATATACTCAGGTTTTAAACATTTCATCACTTTTAAACATTTTCAAACTCTTCAGCAATAGTGTAAACAAAGATTAAAGAAATATTATACCCATAGATGATCACTCAACATGCCATTCACCCAGAGAAACACACAATGAATTTTATGATTTTTTTTTATAAAGATTTGTTTTTTTTCCCAAGGAGAATAATATATCTGTGAATATCTGGCCAGATTTAATTTGGTCTATATTGTGAGTAGTTTAATTAATAAGTGGTTCAAACCATATTTAATCAATATGGTTTAATTTGTGAGTGAATAAATAATTACATTTTGACTTGTTCATCATACAGTGATCATATGGATTCAGAGAACAAAAGTTATAACTAGGTGTTATTTTAAAGGGATACTCCACGTTTTTTTTTATATTAAACTATGTTATTCCCTTAACTAAGACGAGTTGATACATACCTCTCTCGTCTCAGTGCGTGCACTCAATCGCTCTGGCGCGCGGCGACACTTTGATAGCTCCCGAGTCCCAAGTGCTATTCCGCCATACATTATAGTTATCCTTTTTACCCGCTTAGAAAAGCGCCATGTTATATTTTGTGTCACCATACTTGGTCGTGTAACTACTCGTGTAACTATTTAAATAGGGAAAACGTGGAGGTGTTTGGTTGCTTCTAACTTCATCTCTGTTTGGATCCTAATGAATGAACTGGGCTAAGATAAGTGCTATCAAAGTGTCGCCGCGCGCCAGAGCGATTGAGTGCACGCACTGAGACGAGAGAGGTATGTATCAACTCGTCTTAGTTAAGGGAATAACATAGTTTAATATGAAAAAAACGGTGCAGTATCCCTTTAAGCTTTATTGCGAGTCACTATTACTATTACCTTTCTCCACAAAAGCTGGCATGCAATTCTAAGTCAGAAACTGGAAAGGTTCCTAAGCATATTGGGCACCGGGTCTCAAATGCCTAAAAGTTAAAGACAAAATGTTTGCAGGGCCAATTTTTTTTTAGAAGTAATTGATCATTTACAATGGCTACGTTTACATACAACCAAATAATCCATTAGTAATCTGATTGAATTAGATTTTTCGTTGTTTCATCAGTCCATCTTTCATACTCATCCACAGACGCTTTATTTTGGGCGTTTTTAATGTTTGATAAATATAAGCAGCACGACATAAGTTCATGTGCTCATCGTCTCCTAATCAGAACCCAAAATAGATCAATATTACGTCTGCTCTTTAAAACAAAGAAAAGAAGCAATATAGAAGAATTGTATGCGCAAACAGCAGGAAACACTAAATATTCATGCAGTGAGCACATTTTAAATAATCAAAATTTGAAGCTTGTGGCATATTAACACACATCAACCTGATCACTTTATGTATCGCTCATGTAAACTACGTTCGGATTCAATCAATCAGAATGACTTTGTTCCAGTTGAAACAAAAGGCGTCATGTAAACATAGCCAATGTTAAATTTAGCTTTTGCTTGTGTACCTCCTGAAGGTGATGTATAACATTAGATGATGTTGCCTCCTCTATAAACACCAAATCTTCTTCCTGCAAAGAGAAAAGAAAAAGACAATTTCTATTGTCAGTGGACAGTTCTTAAAGATAGTAACCTAAAGCCTACACAACATAGTTTTACCTCAATTTCAGAGTTTTCTGAGTTTTGCATGCTGTCACACTGGTCAACATGCAAAGCCAGTGTCTGAAGTGGCATCAGAGTCTTGCATTTTTTACAAGTTGCCTTTGGCATTCGGGCAAATTCAGGTGCATCTGGTGGCAGTGGTGTCATATCAAGTTCATCCTGCAACGGCACGACGTACAGCAAGTTCTTCCCACCACTAGAAGCACTTTTGATCACTGATCCTGTATACCCCTCTGCCTCCAATGGTATTACAGATATTATTCTCCTTCAATTCCCACCTATATAAGCAAGTAACACAACAACTGATAAAGAGAATAACTTTACAGTATAATGCATTGTTTTCTGTACTGAATGGACTTATTCATATTAATGAATTTTAACACCAAATGTTGATAAAAAGTTGTGAAAAAGCACACCTGCAGCTTTGAAAAGAAGCCACCTGTCTTCCAAATGACTCATTTTTGAGTATGCTTCCCGCAGCAAACTTGATAACTACATTAACGTTAAAGAAAAACCCTTAAAACACAGACACAACAAATAATGCTATTAGAATATGTGTTTGCTTAAGATCGGACTCCTCACCTCGGCATGTGTTGTATCTGATGTTAAGGACAGGGTCCTCTTTCCTAGCCCTGCTTGCATGAGCTCCAGCTCTTCGGATATAGATGGGGTTGTATCGGATTTAGAGCCCAGCAAAGACACAGAACAATCAAAATATTTATGCACCTTTGCTGGTACTGTTGGCCTGTGACATCTGGCAAGATGTCTTTTATTTTTGCCAGCATTTTTAAAAAATCCAGGAAAAGATCTGCAAATTGTAGAGCAGGTAAAACTATTAATGTGCGTGTATTCGGTGTTTATTTTTGAGTAGCAAGAAACACTATGTTTAGCTGCTGCATCCTATGCCAAACTTATATCGCTATAAAAAAGGAATGTTTGACTATTCTGTGTAACACCTGAACTGGCCCTTTTAAATATGCTTGCTATCTACCTAGCCATTTCATGTTCCACTGTAGGTCTTCCTGACTGCTGGATCTGGCTCTGAGTCTGACCCTGCCTTGCATTTTCCTCGGGGATTACTCTGGCCACCAAGGAAATTAAATGTTGTGCTGCTTCAGTTACAGCACGTTGGTCATACTGGGGAAAAAAGGTTTAGGTGCAAAACACTAATATTATAATACTGAGCAAAACAAACTGTCATCTGATTAATTTGTAGAAATAAGCTAATAACTTACCTGTGGTTGTGATCTGCCTGTTTGGTTTTCAATTCTGCCATTAAGTAAAAAAAAAACCAAAAAAAACTCAAATTCAATGTAAAACATACAATAACTATATGCAATACACTATGAAAATAAAAAAAAAACAATCCATGTGGCTAGATCAATTTACACACACACACACACACACACACACATGTTTGTTTTTGTGAATTGTGGGGACTTTCCATAGACTTCAATGCATTTTACACTGAACAAACTGTACATTCTATCCCCCTACCCTGCCCCTACCCCTAAACCTAACCCCTCACAGGAAACTGTGCAAACTTTTACTTTTTCACAAAAACTCATTCTATATGATTTATAAACCCATTTACATTGTGGGGACCGCTGGCTGGTCCCCACGATGTAGGTGAACTCAGGTTTATATTACATCATGGGGACATTTGGTCCCCACAATGTAATATAAACAAAAGCACACACACACACACACACACACACACACACACACACACACACACACACACACACTACCAGTGACTTTAGTGCACGCTGATTGGCCGAACACACGCGAAACTCTAGCACCCGCCATAAAAAATAAATAATAAATAAAAAGTCGTGTAAATACAGATTATAGCAAGTACCCCAGAGTGCAGCCTGGACGATGGGGCGGGGCGACACATTGGCCCACTCAAATTTCATTGGTTTGTAATACAGCCAATCTTATTGGTAGACGCTTCAAACGAGCCTGAGCATGCGCATTCCTTTATGTACGATTTTGTGAATGATTTTGTGTATACAGAAATATTAAGCGCTAACTCTAATCGTATCTTATTATCTGTTTAGTATTTTAGTTAGGATCTATTGGGTAATTTTTTATTGTACTTAAGAAACAAAATAGATGAAGTTATTGTTTATAACGAACGCATGGTGACTGATGCACCTCCGGGTACTTAAGGCTGAATAGAGCTGTTTTACATTTAATGCTTCGTTCATTTGACTTCTTAATATTTCCATATGTATTTAAATAGTCAAGACATCGGACAAATCCGAACACAAATGGTTACATTTTAAATCACGACCGTTTTTGTTTTATTTGATTTTTAACGAAATGATTTGTTGTCCAATGCTTGCATTACTTGGTACAAAGTTCTAATAAAATGTTTAATGGCAAACTCGTTTAGCTACCTATTAATAAAATATGCTGGCCTATTGGTTCTGTAGGCCTATGTTATAGTTTTTAAAGGTTCCTATTTTATAGTTGGCATAAATAAATTATTTATCCACCCCGAATTGTGTTATAATCTGCATATGTACAAGTGAAAATAGATTCAAAATACCACTCGCAATAGCTGCAAAACTATATAAAAAATCACGTGCAGCTGTAAATCTCTGCAATAACCTTAGGACTTAAAAATACCAAGCAGAGAAGTGATATGAACATTCATTGCTTAAATACTTGAGTACATAAATAATACTATACAGATCGACGTGATAACAACTGTTTTAGTAGTAATAAAAAAAAAATCTAAATAGCCTACATTTTTGCATACAAAATAAATGCAAAGATGTATTTTTTCAGCATTGCAAGGTTTCTATTATACGCACAAAATATGGTCAGGGCGTGTGGGCTATTGGTAGCCTATTATTGTCTTATTTGTCACCGCGGTTTAGCTTTAAAATGTAAAATCAAACGCACTTTTGGGTTTATCCGATGTCTTACTGAAATACAGTGAATTATCATCATTTGTGTAAAATCTCTAGTTTGCGCATAAACCGATCCTATTGGAAATATGAAGATGCCTAAATGGATGATGACATGCAGAAAGTCTAGATAGAAAATATATCGGCCTATAGAAAATATCTCTCCTTTGCAATGCCAATTATGCAGTCTTAAAAGTGGCACTGATTATCTGCTGGATAAAATAAATAGAATCCCAGATAGCAACAGACTCCGGGGCGGATCCGCCTTCAAGTCGCCAGCTCCGCTGTACGCTCAGATTCAATTCGGCAACGCGCACAGGATATGCCCCGCCTCCGCACAGCGCGCTGTCAACTCGCGGACTCGTTACAGATGCTGGGCGGATTCACTGACCGGACGCGCCTTTTTTCAACTGTCGTCGTCACTGAATCCTTCTCCTCACCGTGGAAAAGCTGGAGCCGGCAGGTCGGTGAAGACTAAACACGGTAAGAAAAGTTAAAATATGCTTTATTTGTTCAGCTGTATCCAGTAACATTACCGTTCATTGCTTTGTTTGATGTTTTTAAAAATGACTGTGGCCAAGTTAGCTCTTAGTGTCATTAGCTTACTTAGATTTGAGTAAAAAATTTGGCTAATAACCTTTTGAGTAAAACGCTATTTGGACAGAATTTCTTATATTTCTGGGAGGTGGGGTGATTTAATAAGCTGTCCGGGTTTAAATCCAATCCTAAACGCAAATTTTCACTCCTTTCCAGTAAAATAGCAAGCGAGATAAGCTAATGTTAGGCCTAACGTTACCTGTTCTTTTCACTGAACTTCTAGTTGTTTGAGTCTATTTTTTTGTTTACATGAGGTGGAGATACATGTAAGTTGTTTCAGATAATTATTTCATATCCTATTAATTCATGATTAATAAATTGCCGTGTGTGTGTGTGTGTGTGTGTGTGTGTGTGTGTGTGTGTTCTGTTGCAGCTTACAGCTCATTCAAGTGCCGCCAGTGTGTTTTTGGAGTATTCTTCTTTCTATTTCATCTTTCATCTGAGGAAAGTAAGATTAAAACTGTTTTTAAACTTGATTTAGCTAGTTCTTTTGTCAAATACTGATAATGGTGCACAACTACAGCTTTTAACATGTAATTGTGCCATTTGAAAAATTCATACCTATAATTGATGGGTTAAGTTTAAAAACCCCTTGTATCAGTAAACTTTAGTTGTAGTATACTAGTTTGAGTCTATTTTTGTTTACATTTGACAATTCTCCACCTCATGTAATGTTGTTTCAGATCATTATTTCATATATTAATTCATAATAAGTTACTGTGTGTGTGTGTGTTCTGTTGCAGCTTACAGCTCATTCAAGTGCCGCCAGTGTGTTTTTTGGAGTATTCTTCTTTGTATTTCATCTTTACCAAACGTCTGAGGAAAGTAAGATTAAAAACTGTTTTAAACTTGATTTAGGCAGCTATTTTGTCAAATACTGATAATGGTGCACAACTACAGCTTTTAACATGTAATAATTGTGCCATTTGAAAAAATTCATACCTATAATTGATGGGTTAAAGTTTAAAACCCACTTGTATCAGTAAAATTTAGTTCTAGTATACTAGTTTGAGTCTATTTTTGTTTACATTTGACAATTCTCCACCTCATGTAATGTTTTTCAGATAATTATTTCATATCCTATTAATTCATGATTATAAATTGCTGTTTGTGTGTGTGTGGTGTGTGTGTGTGTGTGTGTGTGTTCTGTTGCAGCTTACAGCTCATTCAAGTGCCGCCAGTGTGTTTTTGGAGTATTTCTTCTTTCTATTTCATCTTTCATCTGAGGAAAGTAAGATTAAAAACTGTTTTAAACTTGATTTAGCTACTTCTTTTGTCAAATACTGATAATGGTCCACAACTACAGCTTTTAACATGTAATAAATGTGCCGTTTTAAAAGATTTATACCTATAATTGGGGTTAAAGTTTAAAAACCCACTTGTATCAGTAAACTTTAGTTGTAGTATACTAGTTTGAGTCTATTTTTTTTACATTTGACAATTCTCACCTCATGTAATGTTGTTTCAGATCACTATTTCATATATTAATTCATAATTAATAAGTTACTGTGTGTGTGTGTGTGTGTGTGTGTGTGTGTGTGTTGTTCTTGCAGCTTACAGCTCATTCAAGTGCCGCCAGTGTGTTTTTGGAGTATTCTTTGTATTTCATCTTTACCAAACGTCTGAGGAAGTAAGATTAAAACTGTTTTAAACTTGATTTAGGCAGCTATTTTGTCAAATACTGATAATGGTGCACAACTACAGCTTTTAACATGTAATAATTGTGCCATTTGAAAAATTCATACCTATAATTGATGGGTTAAAGTTTAAAAACCCACTTGTATCAGTAAACTTTAGTTCTAGTATACTAGTTTGAGTCTATTTTTGTTTACATTTGACAATTCTCCACCTCATGTAATGTGTTTCAGATCATTATTTCATATCATAGAGAGGAAATGTCATTGCTCCCTATGTAGGCCTCACCGAGCCATGAGATTCAATCAAAATATCTTAATTTGTGTTCTGAAGATGAACGAAGGCATTACGGGTGTAGAACGACATGAGGTAAGTAATAAACATTATTTTTATTTTTGGGTGAACTAACCCTTCAACTATAAAATTGACAAGATTTTTGTTACATTTTCTATTTTATCCTGTGCAACTGTTGGGGGCCATGACACAAAATGTGTCACAAGGAACATCCTTTCCCGCATTCAACCAGATGGAGTCCAAGAAGTTCCTCCTGTGTAAGTAAATGTAATAAGTATTGCCTGGCTAAAAAATTTAAGCACATTTATTTTTTTTGCCAACACATAACTTTTTTTGTTGTTGTTCAAAATGTATGTAACGAACGAGTTCATATTGGGACTATTTTAGACTGGTTCTGGTCGGCAGCACTGTGGAGTAGCGCAGTATCTGCATGACTCGTCATAGACATAGAGAGAAGTAGCTCCGGCTATAATGTTCTTCCGCACGACGCATGCAGTTCTGTTTATTAACCGCTAGAGCACCAAAAGTTACATAGTGTACCTATAAATGTCAGATAGTACACTTTTGTTTTTAAAGCAGTGGTTATGTGTATCCTTTTAAAAAAAACAAAACAACCAAACTGGTAGCTTCAATGTGAATTAATTTTTTAAATGAAAATCTGCTTGTGTATTACAGGTGCTGTGAGAAAGAACCATGTATCACGTACCGCCACTGATGAAGACATTACAAAACACACAATATGATGGTTCAGCCTGGCAGCTGATAGGGGAAGCGTCCCACTGTGAGCACCCAACAGTAGAGTTTCAGAGTATCATTGGCTACGTTTACATGCACCGATTTTCAATCCGAATTAATTGAATCTGATTGCAGATCTGTTTACATGTATTATAAACATTGTAACCTGATTCAAATATCCATTTATATTTGTTTTATATACATTCCGATTAAAACTTTGACGTCATATCAATCACACTTAACCCAGGTTAAGTGTAACCCAGGTTGTGTCAACAGAGTCAGAGATATTGTCAAATGCAGCAAATCTTGGCAATATTAAGAGGATTTGGTATTTCCAATTAATGTAGGCCTGTTACATACTTCTAGTTAGGGCTGCACGATTAATCGCATGAGATTGTCATGCGTGTTCATCAGTAAGCCGGTTCTGTGATTAGCGGTAAATGTCCATCACCTGCTTTCAATGGAGCGGCACTTAATATACAGAGCCGTAGTTCGCGGACAAGCTACGCAATATGTGTTCATAATCGAAGGCGATTCATCTGCGATTATGAACGCGATATTGCGTAGCTTGTCCGCGAACTACGGCTCTGTATATTAAGTGCCGCTCCATTTGAAAGCAGGTGATGGACATTTACCGCTAATCACAGAACCGGCTTTACTGATGAGACACGCATGACAATCGCATGCGATTTATCGTGCAGCCCTACTTCTAGTCTATTATTATTACTATTAGGTTAGGCTTCTTTCTTTTATTATTAAATTAATATTATAATAAATTTGCCCCACAATTTCATAGCGCATCGCCGCATAACTGACATGCTCTGAGGATAATATAACTTATAAGATTAGGCTATTAGCCATCTTTGAAAATGATTTAAACTTTTTTAGGTCTTATACAATGAATTATAGGCCTATAAATTAAGTTATTAAGAATGTCAATGAAAATTAAGCGCAGCTTTACTTCAAGCACTGACTTTAAAAAACAAACCACCTGTTTAACACGAAATACTATTATTCTCATTTGTTTCACTAGCCTATATGTACGGCCACAAGTGAAATAATGGAATAAATTTAGACAGTTACATAGGCTACCGTTATCAGCATTTTATGTTGAAATTCGTCTCTGAGAATATGCTTGTTAAAGCAGCCTCAGACAGCTCCGTCTTTTTACTTTTTGTGGTGAATACTGACCGAGTTTGAGACTTTTTCATCAGCATAACTCTTGCGCAAAGTTTGGACGTTGCTTCTTGTGTGATATCCACTGGCTCCCCGTCTTGTCTTAAAACGGAAGATTTCCAATATTGTGACGAAGGGATACATACGCCACTGCCTGTTGACATACATCTTTACAACTAAAGACGTGAACGTTAACTTTAAATGCGTGTCAGCATTGCACTGTTGTGCCCCAGAGGCTTCTGAATACTATTGAGAAGTAGTCGGATTCAAGTGTTACATGGTTATTTTTTGCTGTTTGATCGGATTAGAAAAGGAATAAACCACCCCTTCCAATCCGATCGAAATTTCATTCAGATCGATTAAGGTGTTTACATGAACGTTTTTCAATCCGATTGAGCAGTCAATCCGATTACAAATGGATTATTTGGGTGCATGTAAACGTAGCCAATGTTAACTTCAGTGTTTTGAAGTGTTCATTTAAAATCGCAACAGTTACAATAAAATAAAGAAGGTTCAAGTTTATTTTTAAATAAATGTTTTAATTGTTTTTATTTCTATTCAAAGAATCTTAAAAAAAAAAAAATCCAGTTTCCAGCTTGTTTTTACATAACAAAAATGTTGCTCGAATATTACTCTTAAGTGTTATTTTTCATTAAAAAAAAAATGTTTTTGGTACAATTTATGGTTGCATTTCATTTTCTGTAATTCTATTCAATACCTATTAATGTACATAAATAATAAAACTATAAAAATAGTAATAGTAATTACATACTGTAAATATATTTACAAACTATTTTTATAGTTTTATTGTAACTGGCTAAAGTTTTGAATGATTTCATCATGTTTTATTAATATTAATAAAGGTAAACATTAAATATTCAAGCTTTTATAGAGCAATCCAGTCTGTCTGATGTTGGTCCATTAGATTTTAAATATTTCTGTGTAGCCAGTTTTGGCCAGAATACTATTTCGAGAGTGATCTGAAAGGTATCCAGACCAAATGAACCACATAAACGGGTCCAGATCGGATCCGCGGCGGATCAGCTGCTTCATAAACGGGTCCGTATTGGATCCGCGGCGGATCAGCTGCTTCATAAACGAGTCCAGATCGGATCTGCGGCGGATCAGCTGCTTCATAAACGAGTCCAGATCGGATCCGCGGCGGATCAGCTGCTTCATAAACGGGTCCAGATCGGATCCGCGGCGGATGAACTACTTTATCGGCGGACACGGGGCGGGTCTGTTCCGGATCTGAACTGGATCCGCAATCCTTATCTGTTCCGGATCCGCTGCGCTGTGCAAGTGGACTCCGTTCCGGACCCGTTTTGCGGATCCGCCCCGGAGGTATCACAAGCTCCGGAACGGATCCGCAAAACGGGTCCGGAACGGAGTCCACTTGCACAGCGCATAAAACATAAAATGCTGATAACGGTAGCCTATGTAACTGTCTAAATTTATTCCATTATTTCACTTGTGGCCGTACATATAGGCTAGTGAAACAAATGAGGAGTCAGTTTGCTATCTGGGATATAGCTAAGCTAAATCTCAAACTATGTAGGCTATTATTTATTTCAGCAACATAAGCGATGTGTATTGAGCGTTATACAAATAAATTTGACTTTACTTCACTTGATGTAGTCCTGGCTCTATATAGGCTATATCGTGGCCACGAATTAAGAATTCGTTCCTCATATTTAGCAGTATATTAGACGGCGATTCTCTGCCTGAAGAACCCGGAGATGCCGTACCAAGTGTACAGTACACTAACTTGAGTCTTAAGTTCATCAAAACATTAGGAAATTGGTAGTAACTGAAATCGCCATGGTTACAGCACTAATTATATTTATGTAATACAGTCAAACAGCGTAGATCATTCATAAAGTTGCTCAAAAAGGAATGCGCATGCCCCAAGCGTCTACGCCAATAAGCGCTGCTGTATTTCAAACCAATGAAATTGGGTGTAGGCGGAGCGAGACACGTGTCGCCCCGCCCCAATCGTCCAGGCTGCATTCTGGGGTTACTCGATTATAGGGATCTCCCAATCACATGACCCCTAGCCGCGTGTCAGCCATTTTGACTGAATACATCCGTCAACAACATATTGCAATACAACAAGTATTGCGATTCGATTCTGCGATATATTGCGATTCATGTCCCCCATATTATTCAAGGCATTACAAAAAATGAGGAAAATAAGACTGCTCAACTCACTTCAAATGTCACATTAAATCTATGAACATCTTCAATGCTTTACAGGCTTTAATGTGTTGCTTCTTTGACGGAATTACTCAAACACTAGCTGCTACATTTTTTAATTTCAATTTTCAAAACAACCCCCCAACCACCACAGTGGTAAAAAACTGCCACTGTCAAAGCCCTATAACCCGAAAGTAAAAGAGATCATTTTATAATTAGCCTAAATATTGCAATACTTTACGCTACAGTATATAATTGCGTGCGCAAAATATCTCGATACTGAACAGAATCAATTTTTCCCCCCACCACCATTAGCGCAGCGGCCGTCAGCTAACGCTTCACGTCATGTCATCGCACTTACGGTATAAAGATATTCCTTTTGTATGATCACGTATCTGATCGCATCCAACTGCACAGCATCGCTCGGGCATGATAAGAATATTTTGCCGGCGGTTTAGCATTTTCTATTCCGCCAAGATGGCTGCTCCAAATGGCGACGTCACGCGGGACGCCTATTCGGTTGTTAAGTCTGACGTCACGCGGCAGCGCTTCCGGGTCCACGCTCTATCTTATACCATAAGAAAACAACAAACGGTGCTAATATACAGACATAATGTGGTGTAATACTACAAAAAAAAATTATAATCATAACCTTTATCTCCATACCAAAATCCTAGATGGCCAGACAGTGATTCATCTTTTATAAATCGTTAAAATATTAATGTCTGTGACGCTGTGACCATGGAGACTGTTGTATAGACTGTAAGTATTTTAAACGTGTAACTTTAAAATGATGATAAATGTTTATTATGAATAAATAGCGCTCATAAACGGCCGCGGAGATGGCATTCTCAAGTCAAACTAGCCGGGGCTTGGACCCAGAAACGGCGTTCCTTACGTCACGAGTTAACAAGCGGATATTTTTACCCCAGAACCTAGGCCCAACTCTACGAACATCGAAAATAGTGCCTCTCAAACTTTACGCTGAGAAAATCCAAATGTGATTATGAATGTCAGCTCAGCTAGCAACACTGGACATCGACCACACGGCAAACGTTACTAATGGTGGCTCTGTCTGCTAGTGTTGGCTAACGTTAATAAAATCTAGTCAACGGTAACACTAACTACAGACTGGTCTAGCCAACGTTAAGTATTTAAATGGGACAGCATAAGAAGAGAGAATCATTCAGTTCACTTGTCACTGCGTTTATGATATTAAATTAGTTATCTTACCCAGTAAACGACCTGTTGCTCGCCATTCTCGCTTCTCTTATCTTCTCGGTGGCAGCAGCAGCGGCGGGAAACCGTAGTGGGCGTGGCCAACTTGTCACTTCAATCGAGGGTGACCAATAGAAAAATGCCTTTCATCCTGGTTGGTAGAGACCGCCCACTGAGCTACAGCTTCACGTGCAAACAAAACTTTTCAATTCGCAAAACTTTTCAACTTGCAAAACTTTTCAGCTTGCAAACCTATTCACCTCGCAAGCAAAATATTTTGACCCGCAAAAAAGACAGCAGAAAAGAGCAAATGTGTGGGTTTGGGATGAAAAGTTCTCGAAGTGCACAAGGAAAAATAAAGGTTTTCAAAGATTTACACGCACTGCAAATAATTCTGTTATCAACTTCTTTATTTTTGAGCCTTAAGAAGACTTTTTTTGCAATATATATATATTTTTAATTACAAAATAATTAGTTTTACTCTCAAACACAATATGTTTGTTTGAATAAAAAAGACACAAAAGAAACTCCATACTAGTGTGGCAGGACACAGAGGACTGAGGGAATAAACAATGAAGCGACTACGCCACTCTGGCACTTTGCCAGAGATAATAACTTGCCCTTAGGCAACACAGGTTCGCATGCAAGAAATGGCAGAAGACGTGGGTAAAACAATTATGAAATTTTATTAAAGATAAAATATCTGAAGCAACAATAGAAAACAAAAATGAATAAACTCAATAAAATGCAATATGGGTGACCTGCATTCTCAGACACCGCAAAGGAATAAGTACAGGAGCCGAGGCACAACAGGAGGAGTAAGGGCACTAATAGGCCTCCCGCACAGCACAATTTGGTTCACCTGTGTGGAAACACTCTCACTCACACACACACACACACACACACACACCGCTGCACACAGCACTTGTGAAGCAACACCACCACCAAAATCTGCCCACCTTCAGCACTCAGCTCCTGTAACAAAGAGATGGTGTGTTACACTTGAGAATAGTCACAACAAAATCATTCACGAACACACTGCATCTAGCACGTCAATGCAAGGGATGCGAAGGCACTTTTAACCCTTAATCATGCCTTTCACCCATAAATACAAAATCACAATATAATGAAACAAACAAAAAGAAAAGAGAAGGATATTAAATCCCTCTTTTATACACAAAATAAACTCAATATACAATAAAGAATTATAAGAAGGTTGTACCAACAAAATAAATTAACCAAGAACATTAAACAAAAGAAATAAGAATAAACATTTTACAACCAAACATACAACAACAAAGGAAAAACAACAAAACCAAAGAAAAACACCACAAATGGATATCCACCACGGTGGATATTGGAATGTTGACCAGCTGTAGTTCGGCTACTCCGTCGTACTGCCTCATCATTAGACGAACCTTCTGGTCTTTGAACTGACTCATCATCCCCCATCGACTGGCTCAAGTTAGGTGGGGCCCTCACTGCCCCCTCACCACTGGGAGGTGGTAAACAGTCCAAGGCTCCGGGGGCACTAATCTCACCTATCGATGGGGTCTCGGGTACTAAAACCCACAAATCTCCCAGCTCTGACTCCTCGGGTGCCTGCTCACCTTGAAGCGGTACAGCCTCAACAACAGGGTCCTGAATGGGTACATTGCCAAAGTCCTGTGGAATCCTGATTTTCAACAAGGATCGATGTACCTGCCTTACCTTGTCCAAATCATCCACAGGGGCTATAGAGTACACTGAACCCCCTTTCTTAGGGGCTCTCACCACTTGATACACCACTGGGCTCCACAGGTCCTGGATTTTTGACCGACCTCTCACGCCAAAATCGCGGAGATAAACCAGATGACCCTCCCCCAGTGGTGCATCTCGCACTTGTGAGTCATGCCGTGCCTTACGGCGTTCCGCAACGACTCTCAAGTGGTCACGTGCCCCCTCGAAAGCCACCTGCAACCGAGTTTGATGCTCTACAACCCACTCATGCACCTTTCCTGCAGCCATCCCCTCAACCTTACCTAACAGGAAGTCCACGGGTAACTGAGGCTCTTGACCAAACATCAGATAATATGGCGACTCACCGGTTGATTGGTGGGGGGTAGTATTATAACTAAACAGGACCTGTGGAAGACATGCAGCCCAATCCCGCTTCCTTGATGGAGGCAAGGTGCGCAAGAGGTTATGCAGGGTCCTGTTAAACCTCTCACACTGGCCATTTCCTGCAGGATGATAGGGTGTCGTTCGTGACTTCTCCATCCCATACAGACAACAAAGCTGCTGTATTAGTGAAGATTCAAAGTTGCGCCCCTGGTCAGAAGTATACGACCAGGGACTCCAAACTTACAGAACCATTCCACTAACACCTACACTGTTTCTGCCCGCTGATCCCGTGTAGGAACTGCCAGAGTATATTTGGTGAACACATCTGTGATCACCAACACATTCTCCAACCCTGAACTGGTCGGTTCCAACATGGTAAAATCAACGGCCAAGATCTCGTTTGGCCTAGAGGCCAACAAGTGCCCCATAAAGCTAGAGGCAACTGGCTGCGCATCCTTGGCGGACTGGCAACGTTCACATTCTTTACACCATCCGGCCACCTCACTGGACATACCAGGCCAGTAGCAACGCTGGCGGACCAACTCGGTGGTACGTTCAATGCCCTGGTGGCCATGCTCCTGATGTAACCACCTCAAGACCTCAGCTCTTAATACAGATGGCAAAAGAACTTGAAGGATTTCCTCTCTTCCATCAGGGCGAAAGATTCGACGATACAGAACTCCTTCTCGTTCCACCAGTCGATCCCACTGACGGAGCAAAATCAAACTACTCTTGGACAGTAGCTTCCGTTCGTCTGGACCCGGAAAGTGTTTACCGCGCCAAAAACACACTACCCTTCCAATGTCTGGGTCAGCCTCCTGCAGTGCCCTAAGATCAGCAGCCGAATGGCTCGGAAAAACTTTAAGGGCGGCTTGAGTCGCCTGATGTATAGGCTCTATTCCTGCAGCTTGTTGTATCGATGCAGGAATCACAGTGGCTGGTACCAACTGCCCCATTTCCCCGCTATCAGTTGGAGGTTGCCTTGAAAGGGCATCGGCATTACTATTACTCTTACCGGGCCTATACCGAATTTCGAAATCAAAGACCGCAAGCTGGGCAGCCCAACGCTGTTCTGTAGCCCCTAGTTTCGCTGATGTCAAATGGCTCAAGGGGTTATTATCGGTAAAAACGATGCATTTCTGCCCCAACAGATACTCTCTGAACTTTTCGGTCATCGCCCATTTGAGTGCTAAAAACTCCAATTTCATTGAGCTATAGTTTGCAGAATTTCGCTCGGTGGGTCGCAGGCTATGACTGGCAAAAGCAATAGGTCGAACTTTTCCCTCTTGCTCCTGAGACAGGACAGCCCCCAACCCTCGAAAACTTGCGTCTATCTCAAGAATGAAGGGTAAAGAAAAGTTGGCATATGCCAGAATAGGGGAAGTTGTAAGCTTCTCTCGCAAGATGTCAAAACTTTTCTGACATTGCTCGGTCCAAGCGCCGGCAAACCCTTGACCCGTTACCTTTTTATGCTTGCCCCCAGCAAACTCTGCCACCAGCTTGTGCAAGGGGGCCGCCAACTTGGCAAACCCCTCTACAAAGCGGCGATAATAGCTGGCAAACCCTAAAAAAGAACGGAGCTCCGTAACGTTTGCCCGGACAAGCCCAACTGGCCACTACCTCCACTTTACTTGGATCAGTGGCAACCCCCTGGGAGGACACACCACATGACCCAAATACTTTACCTGTTCTTGGAAAAACACACACTTCTCGAGTTTAGCTTTAAGACCTTCCCGCTTCAATCGACCCAAGACCACCTCCAACCGTTCCAGATGTTGAGTTACCGAGGAGGAAAAAACCACAATGTCGTCCAAGTACAACAGCAAAGACTGATGCCGTTGGTCTCCAAACAATCTCTCCATCAAACGCTGGAAAGTGCTGGGAGCATTACAAAGCCCAAACGGCATCCTGTTCCACTCAAATAACCCGAATGGAGTACAGAAGGCAGTTTTGGGCTTATCCCCCTCTGTAACTGGAACTTGGTTATACCCGCTGGCTAAATCCAAAGTGGAAAACCAGCGGGCCCCGGTCAATGCATCTAACGTTTCCTCGATGCGAGGCAGCGGGAACGCGTCCTTCCTGGTTTTTGAATTCAACTGACGGTAGTCCACGCACATGCGTAGACCACCGTCTTTCTTTTTCACAAGGACGATAGGAGACGCATACGGGCTACAGATTTCTCTGATCACCTGGGCCTCAAGCAGCTGGTTAATGTGCGTTTTTACCACATCATATTCTGAGGGTGGCAAGCGTCTATACCTCTGCCGAACTGGAACGTCATCTGTAAGAGGAATGTCATGAGAAGTACAAGAAGTTCAAGTTAGTACAGCCCAAGTCACTCTCATGGGCTGAGAACACAGACTGATATCTCTGCAACAGGGTCCTAACCCTATCCTGCTCCTCAATCTCCAGGGCTGACAAATCAACAGAGTCAATCCGCTGCTGCAGTGAAGGTTCTAGCACACATTCTTGGGCACCTACCATTGCAACTGTCTCCTTCACTTCAGTGACCCCTGAAGGCAAACTTACGACATACACCCCATGTAGGGAGCCCAGCAATGTATTTGGATAGAGTAACACATCCAACAGTCCTACGTTTACAACTGGAATATAAACTGTACCTCGAACTGATGGCACCAGTGCAGGAGAGGCCAGAAGGCCAGCCGGGAGTCCAGACTCCAGCGGCTCAAACAACACTGTACCCTGAGAGTACTGTTCAGAGCAGGTGGCAGCTACAATCTTCATGGTGCCGCCTGGAATACGACACTGATGACGCCCTCGCACCTTTACTCTCCCTACCTGTCCAAGCACTGGCTGACGTATACCTTTGTGGCACTGCTGCAAAGCCTGCATCACAAAATCAGGAACCTCTACTATGGGTGGAGAATCAAACAGAGCTTGGCCATATTGACCAAACAGTTCCCGGTAACACCGGCTCAACACATTCATTCCCAGTATTCCTGGGACCTGAGCGCACGTGTCACCCGGAGGGTCCTTTACTACCAATATCCCACACTCTGGCACTATTTTACCACACAACTCAACATCTAATTCCCTATAACCAAGATACGGAATAGCGAGTCCATTAGCCGCACGTAGTTGGAGCCATTGGCAAAGTTTTAGACGCTCCTGACCCCAAGGTTCAAAATGACTTAAAAAACAGCTCGCGGTTATGGTAGACACCATGGAACCAGTGTCGATCAAACAAGGCACCCCAACTCCCCCAATCTTAACCACCAATTGTGGGCAGTCAGACATTAAATGTGACATCGAGCCCCTAAATTACCCCAGCCGAGCTGTGGCTCAACAGCCCAGCGGGAACTAGTTTCCCGACGGCTGGCTTGGATGACGTAGCCCCCTTGCTACTGACGACATGGTAGGGTCAGAACGTGAGGGATCAGAAGACAAGGAACCGGAAGCCATTGTGCCAGGCAGTGATAAATTACACTCCCTGGCAAAGTGGCCAGGTTGATGGCACCGCCTACAAATCACAGGTCCATAGCGTGGGGAATGACTGCGTGAACGTGCGCCTTGAAATTGGGCAAAGCTTTGACTCAGCTGATTCAACTGATTTTGTTGTGCTTTTAACATTTCTCGTAGTTCGCTCAATTCGGACGACGAAGACTCATTTGTAACAGAACGCTGCCCCCCCTGCACACCATATTGGATCCCATAGAAAAACGGGACAGACTGGCTACGAGCCCTCGCACCCCCCGGCAAACCCTCTTGTTCCCACCGGATCGCCTCACTACTACGTACTTCTAGTAGCGTGGCACTTGGTTGACGGCGGACTAACTGTTTAAGTTCACGGCGGAGAGCATTATCGACAACATGTTCGACAAACTGGTCACGCAGCAGTATCGGAGCATTTAAAACAGCCCCAGGAAACCGTTGCTTTACTTTTTCCATTAGACCCATTAGAGCAAGGGAAAATTCCAACAGACTCTCCCCCTCCAACTGTCGTCTGGAAAAGAACGCTTCCTGCAGTGCTACGTGGGACTGTGAGCAGCCAAAAACCTCGCGTAGCGCGGAAAAAATCTTTTCCGGATCCCCTCGTTCAACATCAGAGCGATAGCGGATCTCGTCTCGAGCCTCCCCCTCTAAATGGTCAAATAAAAAAGAATGCCTGCTCGCCAACCGACAAATGACGAGCCCGAATACAAGCCTGTGCCTCTTCAATCCAGTCGTTGATGCCAATACCAGACCTACCATTGAACCGGGGACACTTCCGGTCACGGGGTACAAACACAAATCTTTCGGACGGATTGGCACCTGAAACGACTGGAGGGGGCACAACCGGCTCTGGATCAGGCGCATGAGAAGATGATGCACCGGAGCCAGGCAACGAGCGAGCACTTTCTTGGCGCAACCGCTCATTGTCTGCCTTCAACTGGACCACCAATTCTCTAAGTTCCCTAAGTTCTTCTTCCATTTTTAAATCACAACTTACCACCACAAAAGGAGTCACCAAAATAGAGGAAGCTGCTCACCGCAATCCAACAGACGCTGTCGCTTTGCCTAAGAAAACACTATAAACACACAACACAGGAAAACAATAACAATCACAATTCACAAACACAAAAAAAACAAACAAACAAAAAAACTAAATACCCACGTCTTCACCTAAAGAAGCACACCCTGCCGACTACGCCAGAATGTGGCAGGACACAGAGGACTGAGGGAATAAACAATGAAGCGACTACGCCACTCTGGCACTTTGCCAGAGATAATAACTTGCCCTTGGGCAACACAGGTTCGTGTGCAAGAAATGGCAGAAGACGTGGGTAAAACAATTATGAAATTTTATTAAAGATAAAATATCTGAAGCAACAATAGAAAACAAAAATGAATTAAAGCTGCAAGCAGCAATGAAAGGGCCCTCGCACCCGGGCTCACCGCCACCCGTTGGCCTTAGGAAAACAGTGAACAGTGGACGACATGCATGTAAGCGAGTGAATACAGGAGAATTATGGCCAAAGTCATTTCGAAATGCCACACTTCTTGCTGCCAACAGGTGGCGCATTGACCGTAACTGAATTTTGCCATGTTGATGTCTTCAGGCCAGGACTTTTATTGAACATGTGAAGTTTGGAGCAGATCAGACATTGTATGCCTGAGTTACAACAACTTCCTGTTTCTTTCGGGGGTTAATCGCATAAATTAGCACTCAGCCAAGTGTTGCATGATTTAACGTGTCTCTAGCCTGTTTGGTACTTCGTGGCATAATGAAATTTGAATCTGGTAGTGAATTACATTGTGAAGCATGCCATTTCCTGTTGCCAGCAGGTGGCGCTATGACTAACTAAATATTGTCATATAGATGTCTTTAGGCCAGGACTCTTATCACACATGTGAAGTTTGGAGCAGATCGGACATTGTATGCCTGAGTTACAGCAGCTTCCTCTTTCATGGCGAAACATCAGACTTTGTCAGGCCGCCACAGACACGCCCTTCAGTGAAAACTCAAGATCTTTGCTATTTATCACTGCTTATTAATTAAAAATATCTGACTTCCTGTTCGGTTTCGGATTTCGCTCCAAGAGAATTTTTTGTAGGTACTGGGCTGATAAATGTGTGTACCGAATTTCAAAACCCTAGTGAAATGTAGCGAGCGGGGCAGTACGTTAGATGGTGCTATCGAGCCATTTTGCCCCGCCCAATTCCGAAACCCATAACAGACGTAAATTTTCACCACTTCTGACGCGTGTGCAAAGTTTCGTGAGTTTTCGAGCACGTTTAGGCCCTCTCAAATGCGATTCACTTTGGAGAAGAAGAAGAAGAAGAAGAAATATAGCTGCGAGCAGCGATGACGGGCCAAAGCCCGGTGGCACCGCCACCCCGGTGGCTTCAGGGCAACTGTGCACAGCAGGCAATGGGCATTTAAAACAGTTAAGCTTAAAAGGACTATGTCAAAATCACACCACATTTACTGCACTATAAGGTAGCGCTATAGAGCCCCTCCTCCCTGCCCGTTTCTAAGGCTTTGTCCATGTCTACTGGCTAACAATCCTGATGTGTGTGTGGAGTTTCAAACAATTTGAAGCATGCTAAGAGTCTCAAAAGCATTCAAAACGAATATTAAAGTTTGATGCGTTGCCAAGGCAACTGTGTTTGAGATATCACGATTCTTTTCAAAGGTCTACATCTGCCATGTTTTGACATTATTTAAATGAAGTTTGAAGCAAATAGGGTAAACATAAGATGGTGATCTCAAAGCATGCTGAAAGTAACACATTTTCTGCTGCCAGTTGGTGGCGCTATAACTTTGACTCACAATAGTCACATCTTTGTGATCAGCCTTGTACAACGAACACACAGCCGAAGATTAATCAAAATCAATTAATGTATGCAGAAGTTATAACACTTGTGTTCCCTTTTGCTATAAATTCGTTGCCTCGCCACAGCCGAACCATCTGAGATATCCAAAATCCGTTTGCAATTAAACAACTTTAATGTATTAGCACCAAGTTAAAAAAGTTTGGTGTAAATTGTATAAACCTTGTTGGAGTAGTAGTATTAAATTCAAAGCCTGTTTTTTCAAAAAATTAACATTCAAACCAAAATAGCTGACTTCCTGTTGGTCGGAGCTAATGAATGTAAATTAGAAAATTGTCCGGCTTGATGTGATCAATATGTGTACCGAGTTTGGTGACTGTAGGAAAAACTAACCCCCCCACTTTTGTCAAAAGGTGGCGCAACTGAGCCCCTCCACCACGCCCATTTCTATGGCTTTGTCCATGTCTACTGGTTGACAATATTGATGTCTGTATCGAGTTTCATGCAATTTGAAGCATGTTAAGAGCCTCAAAAACACTCAAGAATATTATTAAAGTTTGATGTGTTGCCATGGCAACAATTTTTAAAATATCAAGATTCCTGTCACAGGTCTACATCTGCTGTGTATTGACATTACACTGATGAAGTTTGAAGCAAATCAGGTAAACATAACAGAGTGAACTCAATGCATTTTGAAAGTGAAACACTTCCTGCTGCCAGTTGGTGGCGCTATAACTTTGACTCACAATAGTCACATCCATGTGATCAGACTACTATAACGAACACACCGCTGAAGTTTCATAAACATCAATCAATGTATGCAGAAGTTATAACACACTTCCTGTTTCCCTTTTCTCGCCATAAATTCGTTGCCTCACCACGGCCAAACCGTTCGAGATATCAAAAATCCGCTGGCAATTTTTCATCATCAATGTCTTGACTTCATGCTGACCGAGTTTGGTGGTGATCGGATTAATCGCCTAGGAGGAGTATATCAAATTCCAGAGCATGCGTTTTTCAAACAACCCGTAATAGCTTACTTCCTGTTGAGGTGACGTATAACTTAGAGTACGAAAGTTGTTTGGCCCGATGAGGTCTATATGTGTACCGAGTTTTATACTTGTATGTGCAAGCGTGTTTGATATATAGACCATGTTTTCGGACCCCATTCAAGGGGGCGCTGTCGAGCCCCCCTGCCACGCCCGGGTACCAGCTTCTGCCCGGCCCTGATGGCCGCGGATTCCAATGTGTGTGCAAATTTTCAGGAGTTTTCGAGCATGGTAAGGGCCCCAAAAATGCCCGAATAGTCGGAAAAAAAAAAAAAATAATAATAATAATCCTAAAGAAAACAAAAGGGCCTTCAGCCCCTTACAGGGCTTTGGCCCTAATAATAATTAAAGCTGCAAGCAGCGTTGAGAGGGCCCTCGCACCCGGGCTCACCGCCACCCGTTGGCCTCAGGAAAACAGTGAACAGTGGGCGTCATGCATTTAAGTGAGTGAATACAGGAGAATTATGCCAAAGTCATTTCGAAATGCCACACTTCCTGCGGCCAACAGGTGGCGCTTTTACCGTAACTATATTTTTGCCATGTTGATGTCTTCAGGCCAGGACTATCATTGAACACGTGAAGTTTGAAGCAGATCGGACATTGTATGCCTGAGTTACAACAACTTCCTGTTTCTTTCGTGGTGTTAATCGCATACATTAGCACTCAGCCAAGTGTTGCATGATTTAACGTGTTTCTAGCATGTCTGGTACTTCGTGGCATGATGAAATGTGAATCTGGTAGTGAATTACAGTATAAAGCATGCCACTTCCTGTTGCCAGCAGGTGGCGCTATGACTAACTGAAATATTATCATATAGACGTCTTTAGGCTAGGACTCTTATCACACATGTGAAGTTTGGAGCAGATCGGACATAGTATGCCTGAGTTACAACAGTTTCCTCTTTCATGGCGAAACATCAGAATTTGTCAGGCCGCCACAGACACGCCCTTCAGCGAAAACTCAAGATCTTTGAAATTTTTTATTGCTAAGGTCTTAAGATTAGACTGATAACATTTGATGTTGATCTGGTTAAATCTCCATGAGGAGTTAATCACAGTGTAAAACATGTCATTTCCTGTTGCCTGCAGGTGGCGCTATGACTGTAACTGAATATTGTTATGAAGATGTCTTCAGGTCAGGACTCTAATAAAGCATGTGAAGTTTGGGGCAGATCCGACATTGTTTGTCTGAGTTACAACAACTTCCTTTTTCATGGCGAAAACATCAAACTTTGTCAGGCTGCCACGGACACGCCCTTCAGTGAAAACTCTAGATCTTCGCAATTTAACGTCACAAAGGCCTTTAGATTAGACTGACCAAAATGACATTGATCTGATTAAATCTCTAGGAGGAGTTCGTTAAAGTACAACGTCTGGAAAATGCAAAAAACGGTGAATTAATTCAAAATATCTGACTTCCTGTTTGGTTTCGGATTTCGCTCCAAGAGAATTTTTTGTAGGTACTGGGCTGATAAATGTGTGTACCGAATTTCAAACCCCTAGTGTTATGTAGCGAGCGGGGCTGTACGTTAGATGGCGCTATCGAGCCATTTTGCCACGCCCAATTCCGAAACCCATAACAGACGTAAATTTTCACCACTTCTGACGCGTGTGCAAAGTTTCATGAGTTTTCGAGCACGTTTAGGCCCTCTAAAATGCGATTTACTTTGGAGAAGAAGAAGAAGAAGAATAATTAAAGCTGCAAGCAGCGTTGAGAGGGCCCTCGCACCCGGGCTCACCGCCACCCGTTGGCCTCAGGAAAACAGTGAACAGTGGGCGACATGCATGTAAGCGAGTGATTACAGGAGAATTATGCCAAAGTCATTTCGAAATGCCACATTCCTGCTGTCAACAGATGGCGCATTGACCGTAACTGAATATTGCTATGTTGATGTCTTCAGGCCAGGACTTTATTGAACATGTGAAGTTTGGAGCAGATTGGACATTGTATGCTGAGTTACAACAACTTCCTGTTTTTTTAATCGCATAAATTAGCACTCAGCCAAGTGTTGCATGATTTAACGTGTCTCTAGCATGTTGGTACTTCGTGGCATAATGAAATTGAATCTGGTAGTGAATTACATTGTGAAGCATGCCATTTCCTGTTGCCAGCAGGTGGCGCTATGACTAACTAAAATTGTCATATAGATGTCTTTAGGCCAGGACTGTTATCACACATGTGAAGTTGGAGCAGATCAGACACTGAGTTACAGCAGCTTCCTCTTTCATGGCGAAACATCAGACTTTGTCAGGCCACAGACACGCCCTTCAGTGAAAACTCAAGATCTTTGCTATTTATCACTGCTAAGGTCTTGAGATTAGACTGACAACATTTGATGTTGATCTGGTTAAATCTCTATGAGGAGTTAATCACAGTGTAAAACATGTCATTTCCTGTTGCCTGCAGGTGGCGCTATGACTGTAACTGAATATTGTTATGAAGATGTCTTCAGGTCAGGACTCTAATAAAACATGTGAAGTTTGGGGCAGATCCGACATTGTTTGTCTGAGTTACAACAACTTCCTCTTTCATGGCGAAAACATCAAACTTTGTCAGGCCGCCACGGACACGCCCTTTGTGAAAACTCTAAATCTTCGCAATTTAACGTCACAAAGGCCTTTAGATTAGACTGACCAAATATGACATTGCTCTGATTAAATCTCTAGGAGGAGTTCGTTAAAGTACAACGTCTGGAAAATGCAAAAAACGGTGAATTAATTAAAAATATGACTTCCTGTTCGGTTTCGGATTTCGCTCCAAGAGAATTTTTTGTAGGTACTTGGCTGATAAATGTGTGTACCGAATTTCAAAACCCTAGTGAAATGTAGCGAGCGGGGCTGTACGTTAGATGGCGCTATCGAGCCATTTTGCCACGCCCAATTCCGAAACCCATAACAGACGTAAATTTTCACCACTTCTGACGCGTGTGCAAAGTTTTGTGAGTTTTCGAGCACGTTTAGGCCCTCTCAAATGCGATTCACTTTGGAGAAGAAGAAGAATAAATGGCAATTAATGAGCAATTCCAATAGGGTCCTCACACCATCGGTGCTCGGGCCCTAATTAAAGCTGCAAGCAGCGTTGAGAGGGCCCTCGCACCCGGGCTCACCGCCACCCGTTGGCCTCAGGAAAACAGTGAACAGTGGGCATCATGCATTTAAGTGAGTGAATACAGGAGAATTATGCCAAAGTCATTTCGAAATGCCACACTTCCTGCGGCCAACAGGTGGCGCTTTTACCGTAACTGAATTTTGCCATGTTGATGTCTTCAGGCCAGGATCATTGAACACGTGAAGTTTGAAGCAGATCGGACATTGTATGCCTGAGTTACAACAACTTCCTGTTTCTTTCGTGGGTTAATCGCATACATTAGCACTCAGCCAAGTGTTGCATGATTTAACGTGTTTCTAGCATGTCTGGTACTTCGTGGCATGATGAAATGTGAATCTGGTAGTGAATTACAGTATAAAGCATGCCACTTCCTGTTGCCAGCAGGTGGCGCTATGACTAACTGAATATTATCATATAGACGTCTTTAGGCTAGGACTCTTATCACACATGTGAAGTTTGGAGCAGATCGGACATAGTATGCCTGAGTTACAACAGTTTCCTCTTTCATGGCGAAACATCAGACTTTGTCAGGCCCACGGACACGCCCTTCAGCGAAAAACTCAAGATCTTTGATATTTTATCGCTAAGGTCTTAAGATTAGACTGATAACATTGATGTTGATCTGGTTAAATCTCCATGAGGAGTTAATCACAGTGTAAAACATGTCATTTCCTGTTGCCTGCAGGTGGCGCTATGACTGTAACTGAATATTGTTATGAAGATGTCTTCAGGTCAGGACTCTAATAAAACATGTGAAGTTTGGGGCAGATCCGACATTGTTTGTCTGAGTTACAACAACTTCCTTTTTCATGGCGAAAACATCAAACTTTGTCAGGCCGCCACGGACACGCCCTTCAGTGAAAACTCTAGATCTTCGCAATTTAACGTCACAAAGGCCTTTAGATTAGACTGACCAAAAATGACATTGATCTGATTAAATCTCTAGGAGGAGTTCGTTAAAGTACAACGTCTGGAAAATGCAAAAAACGGTGAATTAATTCAAAATATCTGACTTCCTGTTTCGGATTTCGCTCCAAGAGAATTTTTTGTAGGTAGGGCTGATAAATGTGTGTACCGAATTTCAAAACCCCTAGTGTTATGTAGCGAGCGGGGCTGTACGTTAGATGGCGCTATCGAGCCATTTTGCCACGCCCAATTCCGAAACCCATAACAGACGTAAATTTTCACCACTTCTGACGCGTGTGCAAAGTTTCATGAGTTTTCGAGCACGTTTAGGCCCTCTAAAATGCGATTTTTGGAGAAGAAGAAGAAGAAAATAATTAAAGCTGCAAGCAGCGTTGAGAGGGCCCTCGCACCCGGGCTCACCGCCACCCGTTGGCCTCAGGAAAACAGTGAACAGTGGGCGACATGCATGTAGCGAGTGAATACAGGAGAATTATGCCAAAGTCATTTCGAAAAGCCACACTTCCTGCTGCCAACAGTGGCGCATTGACCGTAACTGAATTTTGCCATGTTGATGTCTTCAGGCCAGGACTTTTATTGAACATGTGAAGTTTGGAGCAGATCGGACATTGTATGCCTGAGTTACAACAACTTCCTGTTTCTTTTGGGGGTTAATCGCATAAATTAGCACTCAGCCAAGGTTGCATGATTTAACGTGTCTCTAGCATGTTTGGTACTTCGTGGCATAAAGAAATGTGAATCTGGTAGTGAATTACATGTGAAGCATGCCATTCCTGTTGCCAGCAGGTGGCGCTATGACTAACTAAATATTGTCATATAGATGTCTTTAGGCCAGGACTTATCACACATGTGAAGTTTGGAGCAGATCAGACATTGTATGCCTGAGTTACAGCAGCTTCCTCTTTCATGGCGAAACATCAGACTTTGTCAGGCCACACAGACACGCCCTTCAGTGAAAACTCAAGATCTTTGCTATTTATCACTGCTAAGGTCTTGAGATTAGACTGACAACATTTGATGTTGATCTGGTTAAATCTCTATGAGGAGTTAATCACAGTGTAAAACATGTCATTTCCTGTTGCCTGCAGGTGGCGCTATGACTGTAACTGAATATTGTTATGAAGATGTCTTCAGGTCAGGACTCTAATAAAAAACATGTGAAGTTTGGGGCAGATCCGACATTGTTTGTCTGAGTTACAACAACTTCCTTTTCATGGCGAAAACATCAAACTTTGTCAGGCCGCCCACGGACACGCCCTTTGTGAAAACTCTAAATCTTCGCAATTTAACGTCACAAAGGCCTTTAGATTAGACTGACCAAAAATGACATGATCTGATTAAATCTCTAGGGAGTTCGTTAAAGTACAACGTCTGGAAAATGCAAAAAACGGTGAATTAATTAAAAATATTTGACTTCCTGTTCGGTTTCGGATTTCGCTCCAAGAGAATTTTTTGTAGGTTTGGCTGATAAATGTGTGTACCGAATTCAAAACCCTAGTGAAATGTAGCGAGCGGGGCTGTACGTTAGATGGCGCTATCGAGCCATTTTGCCCGCCCAATTCCGAAACCCATAACAGACGTAAATTTTCACCACTGACGCGTGTGCAAAGTTTGTGAGTTTTCGAGCACGTTTAGGCCCTCTCAAATGCGATTCACTTTGGAGAAGAAGAAGAAGAAGAAGAAGAATATTCCAATAATTATACACCATCGGTGCTCGGGCCTAATTAAAGCTGCAAGCAGCGTTGAGAGGGCCCTCGCACCCGGGCTCACCGCCACCCGTTGGCCTCAGGAAAACAGTGAACAGTGGGCATCATGCATTTAAGTGAGTGAATACAGGAGAATTATGCCAAAGTCATTTCGAAATGCCACACTTCCTGCGGCCAACAGGTGGCGCTTTACCGTAACTGAATTTTGCCATGTTGATGTCTTCAGGCCAGGACTATCATTGAACACGTGAAGTTTTGAAGCAGATCGGACATTGTATGCCTGAGTTACAACAACTTCCTGTTTCTTCGTGGCGTTAATCGCATAAATTAGCACTCAGCCAAGTGTTGCATGATTTAACGTGTTTCTAGCATGTCTGGTACTTCGTGGCATGATGAAATGTGAATCTGGTGGTGAATTACAGTATAAAGCATGCCACTTCCTGTTGCCAGCAGGTGGCGCTATGACTAACTGAATATTATCATATAGAGTCTTTAGGCTAGGACTCTTATCACACATGTGAAGTTTGGAGCAGAACATAGTATGCCTGAGTTACAACAGTTCCTCTTTCATGGCGAAACATCAGACTTTGTCAGGCCGCCACGGACACGCCCTTCACCGAAAACTCAAGATCTTTGATATTTATCATCGCTAAGGTCTTAAGATTAGACTGACAACATATGATGTTGATCTGGTTAAATCTCCATGAGGAGTTAATCACAGTGTAAAACATGTCATTTCCTGTTGCCTGCAGGTGGCGCTATGACTGTAACTGAATATTGTTATGAAGATGTCTTCAGGTCAGGACTCTAATAAAGCATGTGAAGTTTGGGGCAGATCCGACATTGTTTGTCTGAGTTACAACAACAACTTTTTCATGGCGAAAACATCAAACTTTGTCAGGCCGCACGGACACGCCCTTCAGTGAAAACTCTAGATCTTCGCAATTTAACGTCACAAAGGCCTTTAGATTAGACTGACCAAAAATGACATTGATCTGATTAAATCTCTAGGAGGAGTTCGTTAAAGTACAACGTCTGGAAAATGCAAAAAACGGTGAATTAATTCAAAATATCTGACTTCCTGTTCAGTTTCGGATTTCGCTCCAAGAGAATTTTTTGTAGGTATTGGGCTGATAAATGTGTGTACCGAATTTCAAAACCCTAGTGAAATGTAGCGAGCGGGGCTGTACGTTAGATGGCGCTATCGAGCCATTTTGCCACGCCCAATTCCGAAACCCATAACAGACGTAAATTTTCACCACTTCTGACGCGTGTGCAAAGTTTCGTGAGTTTTCGAGCACGTTTAGGCCCTCTCAAATGCGATTCACTTTGGAGAAGAAGAATAATAATAATAATAATAATATAAACGGAGCAATTCCAATGGGAATAATAATAATAAACGCAATTCAATAGGGCACCATCGGTGCTCGGGCCCTAATTAAAGCTGCAAGCAGCGTTGAGAGGGCCCTCGCACCCGGGCTCACCGCCACCCGTTGGCCTCAGGAAAACAGTGAACAGTGGGCGACATGCATGTAAGCGAGTAAATACAGGAGAATTATGCCAAAGTCATTTCGAAATGCCACACTTCCTGCGGCCAACAGGTGGCGCTTTTACCGTAACTGAATTTTGCCATGTTGATGTCTTCAGGCCAGGACTATCATTGAACACGTGAAGTTTGAAGCAGATCGGACATTGTATGCCTGAGTTACAACAACTTCCTGTTTCTTTCGGGGGTTAATCGCATACATTAGCACTCAGCCAAGTGTTGCATGATTTAACGTGTTTCTAGCATGTCTGGTACTTCGTGGCATGATGAAATGTGAATCTGGTAGTGAATTACAGTATAAAGCATGCCACTTCCTGTTGCCAGCAGGTGGCGCTATGACTAACTGAATATTATCATATAGACGTCTTTAGGCTAGGACTCTTATCAAACATGTGAAGTTTGGAGCAGATCGGACATAGTATGCCTGAGTTACAACAGTTTCCTCTTTCATGGCGAAACATCAGACTTTGTCAGGCCGCCACGGACACGCCCTTCACCGAAAACTCAAGATCTTTGATATTTATCATCGCTAAGGTCTTAAGATTAGACTGACAACATATGATGTTGATCTGGTTAAATCTCCATGAGGAGTTAATCACAGTGTAAAACATGTCATTTCCTGTTGCCTGCAGGTGGCGCTATGACTGTAACTGAATATTGTTATGAAGATGTCTTCAGGTCAGGACTCTAATAAAGCATGTGAAGTTTGGGGCAGATCCGACATTGTTTGTCTGAGTTACAACAACTTCCTGTTTCATGGCGAAAACATCAAACTTGTCAGGCTGCCACGGACACGCCCTTCAGTGAAAACTCTAGATCTTCGCAATTTAACGTCACAAAGGCCTTTAGATTAGACTGACCAAAAATGACATTGATCTGATTAAATCTCTAGGAGGAGTTCGTTAAAGTACAACGTCTGGAAAATGCAAAAAACGGTGAATTAATTCAAAAATATGACTTCCTGTTTGGTTTCGGATTTCGCTCCAAGAGAATTTTTATAGGTACTGGGCTGATAAATGTGGTACCGAATTTCAAAACCCTAGTGTTATGTAGCGAGCGGGGGCTGTACGTTAGATGGCGCTATCGAGCCATTTTGCCACGCCCAATTCCGAAACCCATAACAGACGTAAATTTCACCACTTTGACGCGTGTGCAAAGTTTCATGAGTTTTCGAGCACGTTTAGGCCCTCTAAAATGCGATTTACTTTGGAGAAGAATAATAATAACGAGCAGCGATGGCGGGCCCAAGCCCGGTGGCTTCAGGGCAGCTGTGCACAGCGGGCAATAGGCACTTAAAACGGTTAAACATCAAAGGACTATGTCAAATTCACTCCACATTTACTGCACTACAAGGTGCCGCTATAGAGCCCTCCTCCTGCCATTTTCAAAGGATTACATGTGCCAAGTTTTAAACATTATCTGATGAATTTGAAGCAAATCAGGTAAAAATAAGAGGGTGATCTCAATGTATGCTGAAAGTGACACATTTTCTGCTTCCAGTTGGTGGCGCTATGACTTTGAATCACAATAGTCAAATCCATGTGATCAGCCTTGTACAACGAAGACTAAGCCAAAGTTTCATCAAAATCAATTAATGTATGCAGAAGTTATAACACTTTGTTTCCCTTTTCTTGCCATAAATTCGTTGCCTCGCCACGGCCAAACCGTTTGAGGTATCCAAAATCCGTTTGCAATTAAACAACTTCAATGTGTTAGCAACAAGTTAAAAAAAGCTTAGTGTAAATTGGATAAACCCTGTAGAGTAGTAGTATAAAATTCACAGCCTGTTTTTTCAAAAAATTAACATTCAAACAAAATAGCCGACTTCCTGTTGGTCGGAGCTAATGAATGTAAATAGAAAATTGTCCGGCTTGATGAGAACAATATGTGTACCGAGTTTGGTGACTGTAGGAAAAACTAACCCCCCCACTTTTGTCAAAAGGTGGCGCTACTGAGCCCTCCACACGCCCATTTCTATGGCTTTGTCCATGTCTACTGGTTGACAATATTGATGTGTGTGTCGAGTTTCATGCAATTTGAAGCATGTTAAGAGCCTCAAAAACACTCAAGAATATTATTACAGTTGACCTGTTGCCATGGCAACAATATTTCAAATATCAAAAATCCGTCATAGGTCTACATCTGCTGTGTATTGACATTACACTGATGAAGTTTGAAGCAAATCAGGTAAAAATAAGAGGGTGATCTCAAAGCATTTCAAAAAGTGATACACTTCCTGCTGCCAGTGGTGGCGCTATAACTTTGACTCACAATAGTCACATCCATGTGATCAGACTACTACAACCAACACACTCGTGAAGTTCATAAAGATCAATATATGTATGCAGACGTTATAACACATTTCCTGTTTCCTTTTTCTCGCCATAAATTCGTTGCCTCGCCACGGCCAAACCGTTCGAGATATCAAAAATCCCCTGGCAATTTTTAATCATCAATGTCTTGACTTCATGCTGACCGAGTTTGGTGGTGATCGGATTAATCGTCTAGGAGGAGTATATCAAATTCCAGAGCATGCGTTTTTCAAACAACCCTTAATAGCTGACTTCCTGTTGGCGTGGCGTTTAACTTAGAGCACGAAAGTTGTTCGGCCGATGAGGTCTATATGTGTACTGAGTTTCATACTAATACGTGCAAGCGTGTTTAATATGGACCAAATTTTCAGACTTTTTCAAGGGGGCGCTGTCGAGGCCCCCTGCCACGCCCGGGTACCAGCCTCTGCGGCGTCCTAATGGCCGCGGATTCCAATGTGTGTGCCAATTTTCAAGAGTTTTTGAGCATGTTAAGGCCCCCAAAATGCCCCGGAAGACGGAAAAAAAAAAAAAAATAAAAAAATAATAATAATAATCCTTAGAAGAACAAGAGGGCCTGCGCGCTTAAGCGCTTGGGCCCTAATAATAATAATAATAATATAATAAACGGAGCAATTCAATAGGGTCCTCACACCATCGGTGCTCGGGCCCTAATAACAAGCAGCGTTGAGAGGGCCCTCGCACCCGGGCTCACCGCCACCGTTGGCTCAGGAAAACAGTGAAACAGTGGGCGTCATGCATTTAAGTGAGTGAATACAGGAGAATTATGCCAAAGTCATTTCGAAATGCCACACTTCCTGCGGCCAACAGGTGGCGCTTTTACCGTAACTGAATTTTGCCATGTTGATGTCTTCAGGCCAGGACTATCATTGAACACGTGAAGTTTGAAGCAGATCGGACATTGTATGCCTGAGTTACAACAACTTCCTGTTTCTTTGTGGCGTAATCGCATACATTAGCACTCAGCCAAGTGTTGCATGATTTAACGTGTTTCTAGAATGTCTGGTACTTCGTGGCATGATGAAATGTGAATCTGGTAGTGAATACAGTATAAAGCATGCCACTTCCTGTTGCCAGCAGGTGGCGCTATGACTAAGAATATTATCATATAGACGTCTTTAGGCTAGGACTCTTATCACACATGTGAAGTTTGGAGCAGATCGGACATAGTATGCTGAGTTACAACAGTTTCCTCTTTCATGGCGAAACATCAGACTTTGTCAGGCCGACACGGGACACGCCCTTCACCGAAAACTCAAGCTTTGATATATCATCGCTAAGGTCTTAAGATTAGGATGACCAAAAATGACATTGATCTGATTAAATCTCTAGGAGCTTTAATCACAGTAAAACATGTCATTTCCGTTGCTGCAGGTGGCGCTATGACTGTAACTGAATATTGTTATGAAGATGTCTTCAGGCCAGGTCTCTAATAAAGCATGTGAAGTTTGGGGCAGATCCGACATTGTTTGTCTGAGTTACAACAACTTCCTTTTCCATGGCGAAAACATCAAACTTTGTCAGGCCGCCACGGACACGCCCTTTGGAGAAAACTCTAGATCTTCGCAATTTCACGTCACAAAGGCCTTTAGATTAGACTGACCAAAAATGACATTGATCTGATTAAATCTCTAGGAGGAGTTCGTTAAAGTACAACGTCTGGAAAATGCAAAAAACGGTGAATTAATTCAAAAATATATGACTTCCTGTTGGTTTCGGATTTCGCTCCAAGAGAATTTTTGTAGGTACTGGGCTGATAAATGTGTGTACCGAATATCAAATCCCTAGTGAAATGTAGCGAGAGGGGCTGTACGTTAGATGGCGCTATCGAGCCATTTTGCCACGCCCAATTCCGAAACCCATAACAGACGTAAATTTTCACCACTTCTGACGTGTGTGCAAAGTTTTGTGAGTTTTCGAGCATGTTTAGGCCCTCTAAAATGCGATTCACTTTGGAGAGAAGAGAAGAAGAAGAAGAAGAATTAAAGCTGCAAGCAGCGTTGAGAGGGCCCTCGCACCCGGGCTCACCGCCACCCGTTGGCCTCAGGAAAACAGTGAACAGTGGGCGTCATGCATTTAAGTGAGTGAATACAGGAGAATTATGCCAAAGTCATTTCGAAATGCCACACTTCCTGCGGCCAACAGGTGGCGCTTTTACCGTAACTATATTTTTGCCATGTTGATGTCTTCAGGCCAGGACTATCATTGAACACGTGAAGTTTGAAGCAGATCGGACATTGTATGCCTGAGTTACAACAACTTCCTGTTTCTTTCGTGGCGTTAATCGCATACATTAGCACTCAGCCAAGTGTTGCATGATTTAACGTGTTTCTAGCATGTCTGGTACTTCGTGGCATGATGAAATGTGAATCTGGTAGTGAATTACAGTATAAAGCATGCCACTTCCTGTTGCCAGCAGGTGGCGCTATGACTAACTGAATATTATCATATAGACGTCTTTAGGCTAGGACTCTTATCACACATGTGAAGTTTGGAGCAGATCGGATATAGTATGCCTGAGTTACAACAGTTTCCTCTTTCATGGCGAAACATCAGACTTTGTCAGGCCGCCACAGACACGCCCTTCAGCGAAAACTCAAGATCTTTGAAATTTTTTATTGCTAAGGTCTTAAGATTAGACTGATAACATTTGATGTTGATCTGGTTAATCTCCATGAGGAGTTAATCACAGTGTAAAACATGTCATTTCCTGTTGCCTGCAGGTGGCGCTATGACTGTAACTGAATATTGTTATGAAGATGTCTTCAGGTCAGGACTCTAATAAAACATGTGAAGTTTGGGGCAGATCCGACATTGTTTGTCTGAGGTTACAACAACTTCCTTTTTCATGGCGAAAACATCAAACTTTGTCAGGCTGCCACGGTCACGCCCTTCAGTGAAAACTCTAGATCTTTGCAATTTAACGTCACAAAGGCCTTTAGATTAGACTGACCAAAAATGACATTGATCTGATTAAATCTCTAGGAGGAGTTCGTTAAAGTACAACGTCTGGAAATGCAAAAAACGGTGAATTAATTCAAAATATCTGACTTCCTGTTGGTTTCGGATTTCGCTCCAAGAGAATTTTTTGTAGGTACTGGGCTGATAAATGTGTGTACCGAATTTCAAAACCCCTAGTGTTATGTAGCGAGCGGGGCTGTACGTTAGATGGCGCTATCGAGCCATTTTGCCACGCCCAATTCCGAAACCCATAACAGACGTAAATTTTCACCACTTCTGACGCGTGTGCAAAGTTTCATGAGTTTTCGAGCACGTTTAGGCCCTCTAAAATGCGATTTACTTTGGAGAAGAAGAAGAATAATAATAAATATAGCTGCGAGCAGCGATGAGGGCCAAAGCGGTGGCACCACCACCACGGTGGCTTCAGGTCAACTGTGCACGATGGGCAATGGCATTTTAAAACGGTTAAACATAAAAGGACTATGTCAATTTTTACACCACATTTACTGCAGCTGCTGATGCTGCTATGATGACAAATCACATGCATGAGATCGTTTAAAGGTTTTGTGAAATCACAGGCAAATCGGTGCTGTTCATGCGGAGTGACAACACGCAGTGTCATGAGCAAAGACGCGATCTGAGAGAATCGGCAACGAGTCGCTGAGCCTGTGAGATATTTGGGACGCAAAATATCTGGGACCTGTCTGCGATTCAAAATCCTGCTGTGTGAAAAAGTGTTTGACTGAAACTACATCAGCAATGACTGGACGCCAATGACGGAGAGCAAGATACAGAGCAGCGGGGAGTTATAGACCATAATACCAGCAAGCATAGCTTGTACACAAAACATTACAATTCTATCAAACAGAAACAAAGCACAAACATTTCTGGATCATCTGCAACAGCAGAACATTGAAAAGTTATGTATTACCTCCAACTCGCGATGCAGAACACACAATCCACAGTCTCCCCAACCCTTTCCCCTCCATTTTTCTTTTCTTTTTCTTGTTTCGCTGCAAATCAGCGTACAGGCAATTCGTATTGCAAGCTTCTTGCGGGCTACCATTTAATAATAAACCCAGTCTCACGTGGAGAACTCTTGGCACGCATGATATCAGTTGTTTTCTTGTCAACATCTCCCGGGGTTTAGTTGTGAACATAGTTTGCGGCCAGACAGAGTTGTCTGCAATTCTGCTATTGTAAAGTCAGCAGTGTGGAAACCTTCTGTCTCCGACCATCGTGCAGTTTGAACACAGCAGTGACTGAATGCTGGTCAAGATAGTCATGCAGGTGGAAAAGAACAATGAACCGACTACTTTTGAAAATTATGCAGTCTGAAAAAAAATAATCCAGCCTTAATGTGAATGTTGTGGTTGTGATGTTGTATAATCCTCATTTCTCTTCATGTGTTTTTGGACCCCCCTAGCTGTTGTTTGGGCACCAATCTTATGCCACCAAAGCATGCTTTAATTAATTTTAATATGTGTGGTATAAGATAAAAATAAAATGAAAAAAAAATAAATGAATAGAGCCAAATCTCAGAACCGCCAAGACAATTTTAATGTCAGTCTCAGGTAATAATAAGGTACATGTCTAGATTTTTCTGCTCACTTATGCAAGTTTATTTTAACAACCTTTTATAATCAGTGGAAATTTTACTGAAACAGGGGTTTTTAATAAATTTAAATCATGTCAATAAATAATGAATTAAAATTTGGTAAACACTTTATAATAACTGCACACTGTGAAGCATTAGTTAAGTATTAGAAAATAGTCAATTCTCATTATAAAAGCATTGATAGACATTAGTAAGCAGTTTATAAAACGCTATAAATGCTTTGTTCTTGATTATAAGCATACTTTAATGTTTAATAATTGATTTTCATACTTTATTAATGATCAATTTTTCATTTCTAAAATTAAGTATACATTATTTACAAAACCAGTTGTATAATCCTCACATCTCTTCATGGTTTTTGACCTCCCTGAGCTGTTATTGTGCACCAACTTAGCACCAAAAGCATGTTTCATTAATTTCAATATATGTGGTATACAATGAAAAAAATAAAATAAATAAATAAATGGAACCAAATCACAGAACCTGCAAAGACAATTTTAATGTCAGTCTCAGGACTGTCACTCTCTCTCTCTCTCTCTCTCTCTCTCTCTCTCTCTCATTCAAACACACACACACTAGTGTAAGGTGTGCAGGGGGGAGGAGGGGGGAATGTGAGTTGCACATAGAGAGAGTGCCTATGCTATGTGTGTGCGTGAAAAATCCACCATTCAAACAAAAATATCTGACTTCTGTTGGTCTGAGCTAATGACTGTAAAATAAAGTTATCAGCTTGATGAGATCAATATGTATGCGAGTGATGTTTGGTGACTGTAGATTAAATAACCCCGAATTTGTCAAAAGGGGCGCTATATAGGCCCTGCTCTCTGCCCATTTCTAAGGCTTGCCCATGTCTACTGTTGACAATATTGAGTGTGTGTCGAGTTCATCCAAATTGAAGCATGTTAAGAGCTCAAAAAATACCAAGAATATTATGAAGTTTGACGTGTTGCCATGGCAACAATATTTAAGATATGACAAATGCAGTAACAGGTCTCATCTGCCATGTTTTGACCATTATTGTGATGAACTTTGAAGCAAAACGGGTGAAAAAAGGAGGGGTGATCTCAAAGCATTTTGAAAGTGACCCACTTCCTTCTGCAGTGGTGGCGCCATAAACTTGATTCACAATAGTCACATCCATGTGATCAGATCCTATAATGAACCACCGCCTGAAGTTTCATAAACTTCAATTAATGTAGTAGACGTTATAACACATTTCGTGTTTATTTTCTCGCCTAAATTCGTGCTTCGCCACGGCCAAACCATTCGAGATATCAAAATCTGCTGGCAATTTTCATCATCAATGTCTTGACTTCATGCTGACCAAGTTGTGGTGATCGGAATAATTCTCCTAGGAGGAGTATATCAAATTCCAGGGCATGAGTTTTTCAAAACAACCGTATAACTCACTTCTTGTTGAGGTGCATTTAACTTAGAGTACGAAAGTGTTTGGCCCGATGAGGTCTAGATGTGTACAGAGTTTTATCTTGTATGTGCAAGCGTGTTTGATATATAGACATGTTTCGGACCCCATTCAAGGGGGCGCTGTCGAGCCCCCCTGCCACGCCGGGTACCAGCTTCTGCACGGCCCTGTTGGCCGCGGATTCCAATGTGTGTGCAAATTTTCAAGAGGTTTCGAGCATGGTAAGGGCCCCAAAAAATGCCCCGATACCGGAAAAAAAAAAAAAATAATAAGAAATATAGATGCGAGCAGCGATGACGGGCCAAAGCCCGGTGGCCACCGCCACCCGGTGCTTCAGGTCAACTGTGCACAGCGGGCAATGGGCATTTAAAACGGTTAAACATAAAAGTACTAGTCAATATCACACACATTTAATGCAGCACTTTACTTCAAACTTCAGCCATGTTTTAGGGTTTTGGTCAAAAGCATATTATAACTTTTAACCATTTCAACTACCAGAAGGCTGCTATTACACTACAATGTCCAATATAGATCCGTTTTAGAATAACAAAATATTTTCGTAATAATTTCCTGTCAGCTTGCCCCTTTAAGATGACAAATTACATGATTTTTTTTTTACTCCTACTGCTAATACCTTATTAAATTTATTACACATATTTTCAAACCATATTAAGGCTGTGCACTATAAGTAAATGTTGTGTATACCAAACTATTATTTAACATGATTAGATCTAATATTTACAAATAAAAACTACACACAAAATATTGCATTGTACCCTAAAAACAATGCAGTTTTATTTCCAAGTTTTAAAGTTCATAAAACTCATACAATGAAAACATAGAATCAATCCACTTAATCAGTGCCTAACACAGCTATTTTGTCATTCGAACTTAAAAAAAAACAAAGACTAACAGTTTTCTTATCTTTTTACTGATTGAAGTATAGTACCTTCATTTTGAATTCATCCAGGTTCAATTTACTAAACTACAACGTAATTTAATTTAAATCAAACAATGGGTGCAAAATATCATACTAACCTGCCCTGTCTGTGTTTTTTATCAGACAAACCCTAAAAAAATTTAGAGCCAAATTACATACTGTTATTTGTGCAAACTCCACCGTGCTCTGAGAAATTAATTTAGCCTTAATGCGAATGTCTGTGATTTGTGATGTTGTATCTCCACCTTATTCCAACGCCCACGACGCTTGCACGAATTATAGGAGTAATTTCCGTTAAACTGTAAACAGTCAGTGATAGACACTATGATCTTTTAAACTGGGTACAATAAGATGAATTATTCTACTCAACCTTCAACCAATGAACAATAAATGGAACATTTAAAAGTGTGAAAGCATCAAACAACGTAATGTCACAAGCCATGTAAAGGTGTGTTGTGATTTGTTCCACAGCAATTAACGGATGGGCTTGACAATGGCTATAGTGATATATATATGCATTAGGTAATACTTGCCATAAATAAATAAAGGTTCTATGAACTCAGCTTGTGTGTACCGGTGAAACAAAAACTGGAAGAGGACGTAGGCGTGAGGAGATTCTTTGTGCATTCCAGTGAATTATAATGGGAGGTATGGAAATTATATAGAGAGAGAGAGAACAGACCACAAATGTTACCGTATATGCTGTCATTTCATCCGATTACAGCAGTATGCAAAAGAGACAAATAAAAATATTTGGAGGATAGAAAGCGCTGCTGAAAAGGAGCTCTTGACATAGAATTTTGTTAGAACATATTACAATACCAAGCTTTATGTCATTCTCCATGATGTCTGAAATAACACATGAAGAAATTGACAGCCTGATTCAGTCAAGTGAGATAAGCTTAATGTAGGGCACCCATATGATTTGAAACGATAAAGTTTCAGTTTTTTTGAAATGGAAGTTAACCAAACCGGAAGTGGAACCGTTAATTTGAAACGCAGTTAGGCTAGTCAGAATAAGGCTAGTCAATAATCCTCAACACTTCATGTTTTTGACATCCCTGAGATGTTGTTTGGCCCCAAATCTTCTGCACCAAAGCTGCTGTTGCCAGTGTGTTTTTTCTTTGAATGAACCCTAATTATCAAACTAATAATATAATAATATGTTGTCAGTGACTACAAAGAAACGGGCACTGATTAGCTGCTTCAGTTGTTTTGAGTAATAGTAAGGTTGGAAATAAACTTTAAGCACAGGGAGTCTGCAAATAAAAAGGCTGTAAAACTTCTCTGTCTCTCTGTCTCTACTTTCACTCACTCAACACACAACACCACACCCCACCACACCACCACACACACACACACACACCAAAACAGAGGGTGGGGGTGGGGACTGAGACCCGCCGTCTAAGAGAGTTAAGTATGTGGCGTAGGAATGTTTGAAAAATCCAACATTAAACCAAAATTCGACTTCCTGTTGGTCAGAGCTAATGACTGTAAGTAAATGAGGAAGTGGCCAGTTTAATGAGAAAACAATAAGTGTACCGAGTTTGGTGACTGGTGGTTAACTAAAACCCACCACTTTTGTCAAAAGGTGGCGCTGCAAGAGCCCCGGCCTCCCGCCGGTTCTAAGGTTTTGTCCATATTACGTATGACAATAACGATACGTGTGTCGAGTTGAATTCCAATTTGAAGCATGTTAACGGCTTCAAAACGCCCAAGATATTATAAAAGTTGACGTGTTGCCAGGCAACTATGTTTGAGAATTACAATTCTTTTCAAAGGTCGAATCTGCCATGTTGTTGACATTTTGTGGTGAAGTTGAAGAAAATCGGATTAGATAAAAATAAAATGGTGATCCAAAGCATTTTTTGAAAGTGACAAGCTTCTGTGCCCAGTTGGTGGCGTCTAGAACTTTGACTCACACTAGTCACACATGTGGATCTGACTAGTACAACCAACCCACTAGTGAAGATTCATAACGATCAATCACGTATGCAAAGGTATTGAACACATTTCCTGTTTCCCTTATTTTATCGCCATACATCGTTGCCTCGCCACAGCCAAAACCGTCGAGATATCAAAAATCCGCTGGCAATTTTTCATCATCAATGTCTTGACTCATGCTGACGGAGGTTTGGTGGTGACGGATTAATTGCCAGGAGGAGTATATCAAAATTCCCAGGCATGCGTTTTTCAAACAAACCCAGAATAGCTGACTTGTTGGGGGAAGTATAACCTAGAGTAGAAAGTTGTTGGGCCCCGGATAAGTCTATAGTTTACGAGTTGATACTGTATGTGCAAGCTGTTTGATATATGGACCCGTTTTATGGACCCAAGTCAAGGGGGCCGCGGTCGAGCCCCGCTGCCACGCCAGGGTACCAGCTTTTCTGCAGGCTGTAATGGTCTACCGCGGGTTCTGACACGTGTTGCAAAAATTTCAAGAGTTTTGAGCTGTTAAGGGCCCCAAAAACCCCAAAAACTTAGAAAAAAAAAATAAATAATAAATAATAATCCTAAAGAAAACAAAAGGGCAGTCAGCCATTTACAGGGCTGTGGGCCCCAATAATAATAATACACGGAGCAATTCCAATAGGGTCCTAACACCATCGTGCTCGGGCCCTAATATAATAATAAACGGGCGCAATTCCAATAGGGTCCTAACACCACGGTGCTGGGCCCTAATAAAAGCTGGAAGCAGGTTGAGGGGCCTCGCACCCGGCTCACCGCCACCAGTTGGCTCAGGAAAACAGTGAACAGTGGGCGCATGCATTTAAGGGAGTGAATACAGGAGAATTATGCAAAGTCATTCGAAATGCAACACTTCCTGCGGACAACAGGTGGCGGCTGTACGTAACTGAATTGCCTGTTGATGTCTTCAGGCCAGGGCTATCACACCAGTGAAGTTGAAGCAGATCGGAACATTGTATGCCTGAGGTACAAAAACTTACTGTTCTTTAGTGGCGTTAATCGAATACATTAGCACTGCAGACAAGTGTTGCATGATTTAACGTGTTCTAGCAGTCTTGGTACTTCGTGGCATGAGGAAAGTGAATATGGTAGTGAAGTCAGTTATAAAGAATGCACTTCTGTTGCAGCCAGGGTGGCGATATGACTAAACTGAATAGATATATAGACGTCTTAGGCTGGACTCTTATCACCACATGTGAAAGTTGGAGCAGATCGGGACTTAGTATGCCTGAGTTACAAAAGTTTCTCTTTCATGGCGAAAATACAGACTTTGCAGGCCGCCACGACACGCCCCTTCACCGAAAAATCAAGATCTTGGAATTTATCATCGCTACGGTCTTAAGATTAGAATGACACATCTGATGTTCTCTGGTTTAAAATCTCCCTGAGGAGGTTAATCACAGAATGTAAAACTGAATTTCCTGTGCCAGCAGGTGGGCTATGACTAACTAAAATATTGTCATAAGAGGTCTTTAGGCCAGAATCTTATCCAATGTGAAGTTTGAGCAGATCGGACCCATAGTATGCCTGAGGTACAGCAGCGTCCTCTTCAATGGCGAACATCAGACTTTGTCAGGGTCCGCCACGGACACGCCCTTCAGCGACAAAACTCAAGATCTTTGATATTTATATCGGTAAGGTCTTAAGATTAGACTGATAACATTTGAGTGATTGGTTAACTCTCTATGAGGAGGTAATCACAGTGTAAAACATTGTCATTTCCTGTTGCTGAGGTGGCGCTATGACTGTAACTGAATATTGTTGAGAGTATTCAGGTCAGGACTCTAATAAAGCATGTGAAGTTTGGGGCAGATCGGAAATGTGTGTCCTGAGTTACAACAAAACTTCTGGTTCATGGCGAAAACATCAAACTTTGTCAGGCCGCCACGGACACGACCTTCAGTGAAACCTCTAAATCTTCGCAATAACTAAAAGGCCTTAAGATTAGACTGACCAAAACTGACATTGATCTGAGTAAAATCTAGGAGGAGTTTGTTAAAGTCCAAAGTCTGGAAAAATGCAAAACGGTGAATTAATTCACAAATATTCTGATTCTGTTCAGTTTCGGATTTACGCTCCAAGAGAAATTTTTGCAGTGATGGGGCTGCTTAGTGTGTGCTACCGAATTTCAAAAACCCTAGTGTAATGTATGGCGAAGGTCGGGGCTGTTAAGTTAGATGGCGCGATCGAGCCATTTTGCCAGCCCAATTCCGAAAACCCATAACAGACGGTTAAATTTCACCAACTTCTGACGCGTGTGCAAAGTTTCGTGAGTGTTCGAGCCGTTTTAGGCCTCTCAAATGCGATTCACTTTGGAGAAGAAGAAGGAATAATAAAATACTTAAAGCTGCAAGCAGCGATGAAAGGGCCCCCACCCGGGATTCACGCCACCCGTTGGCCTTAGGAAACATGCACAGTGGTCGACCTGCATGTAAGCGAAGAATACAGGAGAAGTCGGCCACAGTCATTCGAAATGCCACTTCTGCTGCCAACAGGTGGCGTTTGACCATAACCAATATTGCGATTATCTATGTGTTCAGGCCAGGACTGTTATCAAACACATGAAGTTGGACAGGATCGGACATAATATGCCTGAGTTACAACAATTCCCGTTTCATGGCGGTAATCACTACATTAGCACTAGCCAAGGTTGCTGGATTAACGTGTTCTAGGTATGTGTGGTACTTGTGGATATGATAACATTGAGGTGTATCAGGTAAATCTCTATGAGGAGTTATCACAGTGTTGTAAAACACCATGTCATTTACTGTTGCCTGCAGGGGCGCTATGATGGTAACATGAATATGTGTATGAGATGTCATCAGGCCAGGATCTAATAAAACAGTGAAGTTGGGGCAGTCGGACATTGTGTGTTTTGATTACAAAAACTTCCTTTCAGGGGGAAACATCAGACTTTGTCATGCCGCCAGACGGGACAAGACCTTCACGGAAAAACTATAGATTCTGAGCCAATGTTGAACGTCACAAAGGCCTTTAGATTAGACTGACCAAAAATAACATTGACTGATTAATCTATAGGAGGAGTTGGATGGTAATCACAGTGTAACACATGTCATTTTCTGTTGCCCCAGGTGGTGTATGACTGTAACTGAGATTGTCATGATAGATGTCGTCGGTCAGGACTATACTTAAACATGTGAAGTTTGGCAGATCAGACATGGTTATTGCCCGAGTACAACAACTTCCTGTCATGGCGAAACATCGAAGTTTGCCAGGCCGCCCGGACAAGCGTCACGAAAACTCTAGATCTTCGCAATTTAACACTCAAAGGCCTTTAGATTGACTGACCAAATATGATGAGTGATCTGATTAAAGCTCAGAGGCGTTCATTAAAGACAACGTCTGGAAATGGCAAAAACTGCACAAATTTTGCAAAGAAAATTCAAAATATCTGACTTCCTGTTGGTTTTCAGATTTCACTCCAGAGACTTTTTTGTAGGTATTGGGCTGTTAGATGTGTGTACCAATTTCAACCTGTACGTAAAAACGTGTGTCAGGGCACTTCATTGAATTTTTTTAGGTGGCGCTATCGAGCCATTTTGCCACACTTAATTCTGAAACCCATATCAGATGTAATTTTCACCAATTCGACGCATACAAAGTTTCAGGGTGTTTCGAGTATGTTTCGGCCCTCAAAAAAGTGATTCACCTTACATGGCGAAACATCAGACTTTGTCGGTCACCACGGACCACGCCCTCAACGAAAACTCAAGATCTTTGCAATTTACATCTCAAAGTCTTGAGATTAGACTGGCCTATATGATGTTGCTTCTGGTTTAAATCTCCTTGAGGATGTAATCACAGTGGAAAACATGTCATTTCCTGTTGCCCAGGTGGCGCTATGACTGTAACTGAATATTGTCAGAAGATCTTCAGGTCAGGACTATAAGAAAACATGTAAGTTTGGGGCAGATCAGACATTGTATGCCCGAGTTACAACAACTTCCTGTTCATGGCAAAACATCGAACTTTGCAGGCCGCCACGAACACGCCCTTCAGCGAAAAACTCTAGATTCTTCGCAATTTAATGTCTCAAGCTTTAGATTACTGACCCAAATATGACATTGATCTGATTAAAGCTCTAGGAGGAGTTCGTTAAGTACAACATGTGGAAATGCCAAAACTGCCAAATTTTGTAGAGAAATTCAAAATATCTCACTTCCTGTGGGTTTACAAACTTTGCACCCAGGGCTTTTTTGTAGGTATTGGGTGTGACATCTGTCTACCGATTTCATAACTGTACGTGAAACGGAGCACGAAGGGACGCTTAATTGAAATTTTGTAGGTGGCGCTATCGAGCCCATTTTGCCACACCTATTCTGAAACCCCTATCAGATGTAAATTTCACCAGTTCGAGCGTGTGCAAATTTCATGAGTTTTGAGAACGTTTAGGCCCTCAAAAATGCAATTCATTTGGGAGAAGAAGAATAATTGCTGAGCAATTCCAATAGGGTCCTCACACATCGGTGCTCGGGCCCTAATTAAAGCTGCAAGCAGGTTGAAGGGCCCTCGCACCCGGGCTCACCGCCACCCGTGGCTCAGGAAAACAGTGAACAGTGGGCGCTGCATGTAAGCGAGTAAATACAGGAGAATTATGGCCAAAGTCATTTCGAATGCCACACTTCCTGCGGCCAACAGGTGGCGCTTTACCGTTAACTGATTTTTCCATGTTGATGTCTTAGGCCAGGACATCATTGGAACAAGTGAAGTTTGAAGCAGATCGGACATTGTATGGTGATTACAACAACTCCTGTTTATTCGTGGCTTAATGCATAAATTAGCACCAGCAAGTGTTGCATGATTTAACGGTTCTACATGTTGGTAATTCGTGGCATATGAAATGTGAATCTGGTAGTGAATTACAGTGAAAGCATGCCATTCCGTGCAGCAGGTGGCGCTATGACTACTAAATATTGTCATATAGATGTCTTTAGGCCAGGACTCTACACACATTGAAGTTTGGAGCAGATCGACATGTATTGCCTGAGTTACAGCAGTTCCTCTTCATTGCCAACATCAGACTTTTTTTTGGCAGTCGCCACGGACACGCCTTCAGCAAAATCAGATCTTTGATATTTATCATCGCTAAGGTCTTAAGAGGACTGATAACATTTGATGTTGATCTGGTTAAAATCTATAGAGGAGTTAATCACAGGTAAACATGTCATTTCCTGTTGCCTGAAGGTGGCGCTATGACTGTAACTGAATATTGTTATGAAGATGTCTCAGGTCAGGACTCTAATAAAGCATGTGAAGTTTGGGGCAGATCGGACATGTTTGTCTGAGTTACAAACAACTTCCTTTTTTCATGGCGAAAACATCAAACTTGTCAGGCCGCCACGGACACGCCCTTCGTGAAAACTCTAAATCTTCGCAATTTAACGTCACAAAGGCCTTTAGATAGACTGACCAAAATGACATTGATCTGATTAAATCTCTAGGAGGAGTTCGGTTAAAGTACAACGTCTGGAAATGCAAAAAACTCGTGAATTAATTCAAAATATCTGACTTCCTGGTTCGGTTTCGGATTTCGCTCCAAGAGAATTTTTTGTAGGTACTGGGGGATGAAATGGAATGTGTACCGATTTCAAAACCTAGTGTAATGTAGCGAGCGGGGCTGTAGTTGATGGCGCTTATCGAGACATTTTGCCACGGCAATTCGAAAAACCCATAAACAGACGTAATTTTCACCACTATGAGCGGTGTTTTGTCGGGGGCGTGCCAAAGTTTTGTGAGTTGCGAGCACGTTTAGGCCCTCTCAAATTGCATTCACTTGGAAGAGAAGAAGAAAAGAAGAAGAAGAAAGAAGAGAAGGACGAATAATAATGAAATAATAAGGAGCAATTCCAATAGGGTCTCACCATCGGTGCTCGGGCCCAATAATAATAATATAACATAAAAGGAAGCAATTCCAATAGGTCCTTCCCACCATCGGTCTCGGGCACTAAATAATATAATAAAAATATAATAAAAGGAGCAAGGTGCCAATACGGGTCCTCACACAATCGGTCTCGGCCCTAATAAAGCTGCAAGCAGCGTTGGATGGAGGGCCCTCGCACCCGGGATCAACGCCACAGTTGGCATCAGGAAACCAGTGAACATGGGCATCAGGCATTTCAAGTGATGTGAAAATACAGGAGAAATTATGCAAAGTCATTCGAAATGCCACACTTCCTTCGCGCAACAGGTGGCGCTTTTACCGTAACTGATTTTGCCATGTGATGTCTTCAGGCCAAGGACTACATGAACACGTAAGTTTGAGCAGACGGGACATTGTATGCGGGTTACATAAACTTCCTGTTTCTTTCGTGGCGGTGTTAATCGCATACCATTAGCACTAGCAGTGTTGCCTGATTAAGTGTTTCTAGCATGTCTGTACTTGTGGCCATGATGAAATGCGAATATGGTATGAAGTCAGTTAAAGCAGCATTCCGTTGCCAAGCAGGGTGGCGCTATGACTAACTGAATATTATTCATATAGACGTCTTTAGGTAGGACTCTTATCACAAATGATGAAGTTTGGAGCAGATGGACATAGTATGCTCTGAGTTACAACACACATTCTGTTCTTTAGTGGCGTAAATCGATACATTAGAACTCAGCCAAGTGTTGCATGGATTTAAAGTGTTTCTAGCATGTCTGGTACTTAGTGGCATGATGAAATGTGAATGGTTTAGGGAATTACAGGATAAAGCAGGCCACTTCCTGTTGCCAGCAGGTGGCGCTGATGACTAACACTGAATATTTATAGAGGTCTTTAGCTAGGGACTTCTATCACACATGTGAGTTTGGAGCAGATCGGCAACCATAGTATGTGAGGTTACACAGTTTCTTGTCATGGCGAAAACAGCAGCTTGTCAGGCCATTTAGATTAGATGACCAAAAAATGAAATGAGCTGATTACAATCTAGGAGGAGTTCATTAAAGTACAATGTCGGCAAATGCAAAAAACGGTGAATTAATTCAAAATATCTGACTTCCTGTTCAGTTTCAGAGTTCGCTCCAAGAGAATTTTTTGTAGGTATGGGGCTGATAAATGGGTGTACCGATTCAACAACTTAGTGAATGTAAGCGAGCGGGGCGGGTACGTTAGATGGCGCTATCGAGCCATTTTGCCCGCCAATTCCCGAAACCCTAACAGAAGTAAATTGTCACACTTCTGACGCGGTGCAAAGTTTCGGGAGTTTTCGAGACGTTAGGCCCTCTCAAATGCGATTCACTTTGAGGGAAGAGAATACTAATTAAAGCGCAAGCAGCGTTGAGAGGGCCATCGCACCCCGGGTCACCGCCCACAACGTTGGCCTCAGGAAAACAGTGAACAAGTGGGCGGTCATGCACTTAAGTGAGTGAATACAGGAGAATTAGACAAAAAGTCATGCAGCCCATTCCTGCGGCCAACGGTGGCGCTGTTACCGTAACGATATTTTTGCCAGTGATGTCTTCAGGCAGGACTAGGAATGAATACACGGTGAACGTTTGAAGCAGATCGGACATTGTATGCCTGAGGTAAAAAACATTACGGTTTCTTTCGTCGGCGGTATCGAATATTAGGCACTTCAGCCAAGTGTTGATGCTTTAACGTGATTTCTAGAAGGTTCTGTACTTGTGGCATGAGGAATGTGAATCTGGTATTGAATCAGTTTAAGAATGCCACTTCTGTTGCCAGCAGGTGCGCTATGCCTAACTGAATAGTATCATATATACGTCTTTACGGGCTAGACTCTTATCACCAAATGTGAATGAGTTTGGAGCAGAGCGGACATAGTATGCTTGAGTTGACAAACGTTTCTCTTAATGGCGAAAAATCAGACTTGTAAGGCAGCCACGGACAAGCCCTTCAACGAAAAACTCAAGATCTTGATCTTTATCATCGCTAGGTTTAAGATTAGATGG